>JAVJIF010022031.1:0-84827 GCA_038442645.1 Agave tequilana | reverse complement strand
GGGCCGCTTGGGCTCAGTGGCGCCGCGTACCCATGACCTGCGCGAACATGAATACAGTTCAATTTAGTGGAGGTTCTTGAACCTGAAATATTTTTAGACAGTCTACAAATACTCTATTGCCAATGTTTTTGATCCGCTCTCTCTACAGAAGCTACTTTTAGATTTGAATTATTTTGTATAAGATGAATTCATCTAAGCCTTTGGATTATATCTAATGGCTGAGATTACCCATCTCACGTTTAACTATTGAATCATGACTCTATATGTTATTTGCGAGGTTAAATTTTTTTATTTAAATCTCTGCAGCTTATCTTGTTTGTCATCAGTGAAGACCCTCAAGTTTCTCTCCCTCCAAATGGTCACGTATAGCCCCTCCAGTACAAATTTAATCACCACAAAGACTTTGAGTTTAGCTGTGAAAGAGTTCTGGATGAGAGTAGCTTCAGCTACAGGGTTACTAATCTGTTGTGATAATCCCAGTTTTAACTTGCATAATGCCCATATATACCTAGAGTAAATACAATCAAAGCACAAATGGCCAATAGACTCAGGTTGTTCATTGCATAAAACACAGCAGTTGCCTGAACAACCCCAAATAGATGCAGCCTATCTTTAGTCAAAGCTTATCAGAGGGAGCTCTAAGTAGGAAAATTTTCATCTTAGGACAATGACCAGGAAACCAAATGAGTTTGTGAAGCTGGAATACTTGGCCTTCTGATCTACAAATGTTCCACGCTGATCTGAAGCTAAACAGGCCATTTGAGTTACCTGTCCAAATCCAGTGGTCCACAAGTTGTGCATGAATATCTGTTTTTGTCACCAACTACCATATTGAGCCAATTTACAAATGCCATTCATTGTTCTGAATAATCGAGCTTACTCGCCGCTGAGGGTAATTAGTAATATTACAATCAGACCTCCCTATTAGTTCCACAACATTTCCTTCAGCATCCACGGATCAAACCACAAAGAGGTAGTTTGACCATTGCTAATGACCTTCCTCATACACAGTTTTGGAAAGGTTCTGTTGGAAAGCAATAAAGTTCCAGGTTCCAGAGTCTAAAATAGAGACAGATTCTTTCCAGAAATTATGAGACTTGATACTGCCTCCTCATCCAAGCAAGCCCACATAGAATCTGAAGTATAACATCTCCAGACTAAATTTGATCTCAGCTGCAGTATTAATCTCATGTATTTTTCTAATAGCTACCCCTCCTTCCTCCTCAGGCTTCCACAGTTTATCCAAGGCCCAAGCATGCATCCTATCTCTCCAAAGAAATTTGGCAAACATTCTCTCAAGCTCATTGCTGACTGAAACTGGCATAAGATAGAAGTGAATCCAATACTGTAGCATACCAAGCAGAACTGTCATGATCAGTTCCACCCTTCCAGAAAAAATAAGTGAGTGAGTCATCCAACCTTGCATTCTATTTCTGCATTTATCAATGAGTCTTGTATAATTCCTGGCCTTTAAATAATTTGTTGATAATGGTATTCCTAGGTACTTAATTGGCAGTTTCTTTTTGCAACTCCTATAGCCTCCTCCAGAACTTATTTGTTAACACAACCCTTGCTGAAAACTGCTTTACTTTTCTCTCTATAATAGACAATCCAGTGTTACGTGCTAGTTGCTCAAGAATATGATCAACTCCTTTAAGAGAAGCAATTGTTCTCTTTGAGAATATGAGCATATCATCTGCAAAAAGTAGGTGAGAAACCACCAGCTCCTCTCCTCATTGGCTTGACCTTCCCTGTTGCTAAAGAGAGGTCCATATAAATTGAGAGAAACTCCATGATAATCACAAAAATATGAGACAGGCGTAGAGAGAGAGAGAGAGAACAAAAAACAGGAGACAGAGTTTTTTAAAACTCTATGACAGGACTTCGATCGATCGCCCGGTTGACTGACAAGCACAAGGCTTGATCGGTCGACCGAGCGTTCGACCGATGTTGCATGAGAAAAGGGAACCCAGTTGAGTCGGTTGACCAATATTTCTAGTAACTCCTGTAATGCTAGAAGACTTTGTGCGGTCGACTACAATGGGTCAGAACTGTGTCTGGACCCGACCTGGAGCAATTTTGGGTTCTTCTCCTCCCCTAAATAGAGGAAGTAACCCATTGTTAGGGTTAAGGTTTTTTTGAGTGTGTTCTTGAGAGAACTAATTGTATTCCTCTTGTAACTTTTATATATCAATAGATTTCTCTTTCTCTCCTGCCTCAAGGACGTAAGCATCTTACCAAATCTCGTAAATCCTTATCTCCCTCTCTCTTGTGTGTATTTGTACTTTTAGGGTTTGTGTTCTTGGCTTGTTCCAGCCTAACAAGTGATATCAGATCTCTAGGCAACGCTTGGGCTTAATTTAGTGGAGTCGATCTTGATTTGGAGCTTGGTTCTTGAAGATCTCAAGCTTGAAGTGGATAAAAATCAGATTTTAATTGTATTGAATCTAATCTTCTTCAATTGGTGGAGAGATCAATTGAAAACTCTTCTTAGGGCTTCAATTGAAAGTAAAAATCCTATCTTTATCTCGTAGATCATTACATAGTTGTTATTCTTGCGTAGTTGGTTGAATTAGAGTAGAAATGGCGGAAGAAACATCCGGTGAGAGTAGTTCTTTTGTTGTGAAGAATATACAAAATTATCACCATACAAAAGTAACGTGGTGAAGTTTGATAGCACAAATAATTTTCATTTGTAGAGATTTGAGGTGTTGCATGCGCTAAATGCGTAAAATTTGTAGGATGCTCTCGAATTGCAAGAGAGGCGAAAGAGATGGAAGAGAAAATTTAGAAGAAAATGAATATAAAACAGCTTATGGAGTGAATAGGCCATGTTTATTACAAGACCTAAAATATGACGTGATGAATGAGACTTCTGCAAAAAAGATATGTGAGACCCTTGCGAGCAAATACTTGACGAAGAGCGTCGAGAATCGCTTGCATTTGGAAAGGAGACTGTATCATTTCCAATTGAAGAGGGGGGTTTCAATTAGTGATCATATCAACACTTACACAAAACTTCTCACAGATCTAGCAAATATTGATGTTGTGATAGATGAGGAAGACAAAGGTTTAATCTTGTTGAGTTCTCTCCCCAATGAGGGATACGAGATATTTGTCCTCATCTTGATAATGGAAGAACATCACTAAGCTATAGTGAGGTCACAACCACCCTTGTAAATCTCGGGTTAAGAAGAAAAGACAAGAAATCCTTTGGTATAGCACTTAGTGGAGGCATTAACCGTGAGAGGAAGAAGTCCAAATCAAAGAGGAGAATATCGTGGTAGATCAAAATCTAGGTCACGATATGGCAACCATAGTTTGACCTATGATCAGTGTGCATTTTGTAAACAAACTTGTCATTGAAAGAAAGATTGTCCACTGTCCAGAGCTCAAGAAGAGAATAACTGAAAGAGAAGTCAAGAAAACCATCAGAGGTGAATGTCGCCAAGTCAGATGAGAATGAATTGATTCTTCTTCTTTCTCACTCTCTATCACACTGTCAACATGTTACTCGGATGCTTCAGAGTGACTATTAGATACAGGGGCTACCTATCACTTATGTCCCTGGAGAGAATGGTTCTCTAGTTTAGAGAAGTTAGACATTGCATAATAATCATGGGAAATGATGCTGCATGTCGGATGATTGGGATAGGTACCATTCGAATCAAGGTGTTCGATGGTGTGGCTAGCATTTGAAGAATGTGAGATATGTTCCTCAGATGAAAAAGAACATCATCTCAATTGGAGTTGTGGATTCGAAAGGGTTCAAGGTGACGTTGGAGAATGAAATTTCTCAAGGTCATAAAAGGGTCATGGCTGTGATGAAGGAGACCAGAGACAGGAACTTGTATTACTTAAAGGGTAGTACAGTCACAAATTCTTTGATTACTTCCGTGGTTTCAGATGAAAATTCTACTCAGTTATGACAATAAGACTTGGTTATGCAGGTGAGAAGTCTATGCAAGCCTTGCAGAGCAAGTTTATTGAAGGGTGCAAAGACCTGCAAGTTAAATTCTGTGAGCACTGTGTATTGGATAAGAAGACCAAGGTAAGTTTGCACTACAATTCACCGTACAAAGAAAATTCTTGATTATGTACATACAGATGTTGGGGTCCCTCTAAGAATACATTTCTTTGATGAAAATACTATTTTATCTCCTTTGTAGATGATTACTCTAAGCGGAATCGGGTGTACACATGTCGCATAAAAGCGAAGTCGTAGGTATCTTTGTGGAGTGAAGAAGGAGAATGGAGTTGCAAACGGTAGAAAGATCAAGATTCTCATATTCGATAATGGAGGAGAGTGCAAGAGTGATCCATTTCTGCAGTTGTGCCATGATGAAGACATTGAGCAATACTTCACAGTTAGAAAAATTGTGCAATAGAATGGGGTTATAGAAAGATTTAATCATACTTTGTCAGAGAAGATAACTTGTTGTCAAATAGGGATGAACAATCTTTTTGGGCTGAAGCGATGACCTATGCGAGTCATCTTATAAAATAGATTGTCATCATCTGCGATAGGAGAAAAGACTCCAATGGAAATGCGATCGGGCAAAGCTGCTACAGATTATGAAATGCTCCATGTGTTTGATGTTCGGTTTATTATCATGTGAGTGATGGAAAGTTGGAGCCACAAGCAAGAAAGGCCGTGTTTTTAAGGTTCAAAAAGGGAGTGAAAGGATACAAGCTATGAGATCCTAAAGACTGGAAGATAGTTTTGAGCAAAGATATCACTTTTTGATGAGCTTTTATCATGAGAACTTCAAGCTCTCCGCAGTTGGAGAGTGGCCAAACCAAGAGAATATCGAAAAGGGTAGAGAGTGATGCATCTTCACCATATTCAGATAGTACTGTATCGTTTGGGGTGCCGATTGTTGTGACACAGTTCGAGCATCATGTATAAAAAGAGAAAGATACAGATGATTGTAGGCTGTTTAAAAATCACTGAAGATAAGTCATTAAAAAGTAGAATCCAAACTTCAGACGCAAGGTTAATCATTGCCACCAGCGTGGCACCAAGACGCGAGGTTGAAACCCGCATCTCAACATCACTACAATGACCAAGACGTGGAGCATGAAAATCGCGTCTCAGCATTACTGCAGTATCAAGACGCGAGGGTTGAAACTCGCGTCTCAACATCACTGTAAGGACCTGAAAAACACCTAGAGGGGGGGTGAATAGGTGTAAGTGCTAATCTAAGAAACTAAATGCAAACTAAGTGCGCTAAATGCGGAAGCTAATGCAAATTATGCACAAACTAATACAATACAACAAGTGTAGGTGAATTCCCTTGCGAGGCTCTGGACTAACTCCTCTTGATTCCCCTTGAAATGGGTTGAGGTGCTATGTGAAGCTCTTGTTGGATGAGTATAAGTTAGGCACACACACACAAAGCAAATCCAAGCAATATGAAATACACACTATCAAGCCAAGCATATAATAAATATGACAATAAGAAATGCAAGGCACAACACAAGCAATGAAATGAATGATCAATGCTCAACACAAGCAAGTATGATATGATGATGAGTATGATGCTTTGCACAATTATAAGAGAGAGAGTTAGAGAGACAATGGATTAAAACGCAAACACCAAATTTGTTTCGAGGTTCGAGCACCTTGCTCTACATCCCCGCCTACACCACGTGTAGGATTTCCCAATCCACTATAGGAGTACCAAACTCTCTCTCAACCTTACAAAGCCACCGAGGCTATACAACCACAATCACCTCTACCGAAGAGGGATACGGCCGTAGCCAACTACAACAAACCAATCACCCGATCACCTCTACCGAAGAGGGATACAACAAGAATAAGGGTGTACAACTTAGAGGTTTACAACAACAACCTCAAACACTCTCTTTTTCTCTTTTTCCACAAAACAAGATCCTAATAGTTTAGGATAGAAGATATGGCTCAAGTGTGGAAACTAAGTGTTTTTGGAAACAAGCAACAAAGAAAAACTACTTGGGAAATCTCTTGTATATGATAGAAATAAAAGATCAAATCAAAATCCCAAAACTTAGTTCTCTTTGATTTTCCAAAAACCCAAAACAATAAAGATTAGAAGTTTAAAGCCCAAAAACTACTTTTTAAAACTCTTTTAAACACTTCAGAAAACTGGAATTTTTCCTCTTAAAAATCTTGGCCAAATCCCCAAGAGATGGAGTTTATATAGGCCAAACAGAAAACTAGCCGTTAGAGCTGAGCTGGCAGCTCTGACAGGCGTCGGTCGACCGGCCCGGTCGACCGCCAACGGTCAGAAAAGTGACCGTTGGGCACTAGCGGTCGACCGGCCCGGTCGACCGAAACATCCTGAGAGTTGAACTCTCAACTCGGTCGACCGGTCCGGTCGACCGACTACAATGTGTAGCCAGCGTGCACCGTTTGTGCACATCGGTCGACCGACCCGGTCGACGGCCACTTGGTGCGGTCGACCGGTCCGGTCGACCGAATGCCTGGCAGGCACAGTGCAGATCTGCACAGATACGGGATTTGAAAATAGGTCTTTTCACTCAATAAAAATCCCATAAAATCACAGTAAATCTAAAAAATAGTTTTAATCACAATAAAAATGTTTTCTAAAAAATATGTTTTTCTAAAACTTGTTTTTCCATAACTTCACAAAATACAAAAACAAGATATTTTGAACTTATTAAAGCATAGTGTGTATGGATATGATCCACTACACAATCATAATGAAATATCTATGTTTTTGATATCTAGCATATAACAAGGTTTTGGTTTTTAAAGGATATGCATGATAGAAATACCAAAAACCAACTCTTGTATTTTTATCATAAACAAAACTTGTATTTTATCAAACTAGAATTTTCCAAAACATGAATAGGATAGTCAAAATAAGTTTGTTTAAAAAATTAAGCATGCATGTATAGAATGAAGCAACTATATATATCAATTTAAACTTGTTTTGATAAACTATTCATGAAAACCAAAACTCAATCATAAAACGTGTGGTGATTTGTGCACTTGAGCATATCAACTAAACTAAGCTTTACAAATGGATCTAAAACTCATAATCTAAACTAGGATACCTAAGTCTTCCTTGAGGAACTCCATCTTCAAGTAGACTTGCTCCCAAACGCGATCCACCGAGTGCAAAGGGTATGATCTTTAAGCTTTGGCACCGGAATCACCATGATAAGCTTCCAAACACTTTGTGAAGCTAATCACCAAAACTAATATCCTGTTAATGATCTGAAACTTAGAAACACAAGAATATTAGTAAACATAACTACATGAGTGTTGATCATCATCAAAACTAGAGTGGAAGGCCATTGGGCCAACAATCTCCCCCTTTTTGATGATGACAAAACTCATGGAGTTATATATGCATGGATTAAAGATAAGCTTCAAGGAAGCTCCCCCTAACTCATGCATAGGGATAAATAATAAATATATGCAATGAATGTTAAACATGAAATGGTTCTAGATATCAAATGGATATTCAAAACAAAATAAGCTCTAGATACCATTACAAAGCAAACTCTATAAATCAATTAAACTTATTAAACTTATTTTTTTTATGCATGTGCATGTTTCATGTTTAATGTTCTTGCATGTTTCATGTTTAATGTTCTTGAGATTAAAACATAATATATGCATAAACATAAGCATGCATATAAAACGACATAAATCTTTCTCCCCCTTTTGTCAATCATCAAAAAAGGGGTAAACAATCAAAACCATAGATAAAATGAGGGGTAAAAATCTTTCTCCCCCTTTTGTCAATCAAAACAATGCAAACAATGTTCTCCCCTTTTTGTCTAAAACAAAAACAAAGTCAATAAGGGGTGACTACAAACATGATATCAATTAGAAAATATGTCAATGAAGCATCTTGATACCAAATAAACAAGAATCAATATATGTTATATGCTATATACATTCATGAAGAGGAAGACGCTAAGTTAGCTTCCCTACACATATGCATTACATGAAGAAGGGATGACAAGCCCCAATTCACATAACACATATTATGTAATGCATAAGAGGAGATGTGAAGCTCCCCCTACACACGTATATCATTTAAGAAGAGTTGTCAAGCTCCTCAATTTATAATATACTCAACATGAATCTATATGTAAGAGAGATGTTAAGCTCTCCTTGCATATAGGAAATACAAATCAAAACTTTGAATATTTTCTTTAAACAAAATTTTGAAAATACCAATTGTAATTAAACATAAGTCTTGAATTCTTAAACATGAATCTTGAAACCAAAACAAATTTTGAATTTCTTAATATGATACCAATTGTAAATATTTTACTAATTGAAAAGATTTTACATAGAAACATTGATACCAATTGTAAGAATTGTTCATTTTAAAAACATATAAACAACTTTTAATCATAAGTGTGGGAGTACAAATACCAATTGAAATACAAAATCATATTTTCTCCCCCTTTATGAAATACAAACTAAAGTCATGCATAGTCTTGATAACAATTTAAAAGTAATCAGTTTAAACAAAATTGAAACTCAAGCACTAGCATAAACACAAACATATATATGTATGAAAGATAGATACCAATAGAAATTGATATACTTGGAATTTAAAGCATACATACATACAAAACATATATGAGTATACAAGAAGATCAAAATGATACCAATTGAAAGAGTTCAATGATACCAATTGACATAACAATAAGTTCAAGTGTATACATCATATTATCTACCACCCAATCATAATTCAAGTTTTAAAGATTTTCAATTTAGGCATACATGAACATGATCTCCCATCCTACCGCCCTGGATGGTAGGGTTTTCAAAAATAGATTTGAAAATGTAGTTTTGTTGAAAATCTCTACCATATGAAGAATACCGCAACTAGTTAAATGGAAAACTTGTTAACTAGCACGAAATCCTTCAAGCAAGGAATACAACAAAATGAAATTCACATGATAATCATCACTCTAACCAATAAAGCATAACTCATGAGAAACAAAACATGAGCAATAGATATGAGTGTACAAATAATATGTGAAGATCATAATCATGAAAAATATTTCATTAAGCTCAATTATTCCTTAAAAACATAATTCCATCAAAACTATCTAATCTTCAAGGCATATGTATGTCTAATACAAACTATAGTATACATACATATCCAAAACATAACGAGTCCACAAAATATATGCATTAAGGCACGTGGCTCAAAAAGGATACTCATGTATAGTCAATAGTTTGGATAAGATGGACATATACATGAAGTTAAATATTGACACAATAAACATGACAATCATGAAAACATGAAAAGCATGAAAAGTATGAAATTTAGCTTTCATTAAAACAATTTGATACCAATTCTTTTCAAGGTATATGTATGATTTGTCAACACAAGAAGTATACATACATATCCCTAAACACAATTGAGTCCAAATATAGATTTGCATGAAAGGCAAATGACTCAAGGGGTATACATGTATATCTTAAAGTTTGTCATACAAACATATACATGAAGTGAAACACACAATCATAAAACAAATCCAAAATGAATACAAGTTTGAAATGTATGAATCATCAAAACTAGACTATACTAGCACATCTAATGGGTTCAAATAAGCAATCAAGCTCAACATATATAGATTTATTTGTAGCCCACTCTATGTACAAGTATATAACTAGTCTTAATGAAAACAAACATCTAAACATATATTCAAAACATGAAGCATCAAAACAAATATAAAAGTCATCATGATAAAACTAAAACATGATTATTATGTAAATTCACATGTATTAGATTCATGATGTACATTATAGTTTAAACAAAAAGTGAGAACACTAAGTATGGGTCATATAAGCAAGTGTGTCTCAAATACTATACATGTATGTCAAGGATCTAATAAACATGGCATGTACATACTAATCCATAGACAATGAAAACATGCTATAAACTATGAACATGAAAAACATGTAACAATAAATGGGAGTAAAGGATTGTTACCAAAAACGAAGAAGCAACTCTCCTTGTCTCCAAAACATGGTGGTCATCTCCACCAACCTTCCCTTGAAAGTGATGCATCCAATTTGATTTCCATGAAGTCCGGAACGCATCCACTCCAAGGTGCTATCACTCTCACGTCATGTGAGAGCCCACACCTACATCAAAAACAATAGGAGGGGTGGTCTTTGGTACCCATCTCTTATTGGGTCCATGGGGGTTAGTCTCATTTCTAACCCAACAAATTTCTTTGCTAAATTCTCAACATGTAACGATCATAGCAAAATTTAGCAAGATGGCCTTTTCGGCCGCAATGTGTACATGTGTACACATGAGCATACGTGTGATGGTGTCCGTGTGAAGCATGTGTATGCCGTGATGGGTGTGCATGCATAAAAGTTGGAACTTGTTTCTTTCGAACCAAGGTTTCCAACCGTGTATGGTTCTTAGCACATTGGCTCATAGTGGAGCCCAAACAATCTACCTTCTTCTTAAGCATGGATATATCATTATTAATCTTAGAAGAAGAGGTACATGCATTAGGTAGACTAGATGAAGAAGCTACACTAGCATGGCAAACATGTGCATCAATTTTATTTTTCAAAACCATATTCTTATCTAAGCAAGCATTCAACTCATTTGAAATAGAAATAATTTATTTTTCAAATCAACATTCTCTTTTAAAACAAAATCTACTTTTGAAGACAAGTTCTCATTTTTCTTCAAAAGTGTTTCACAATCATTTTTAGATTTTAAAAAATTATTTTCTTTTAATGCAAGTTCTAATTGAGATCTCAATGAGTCCCTTTCATTATAGACCTCAACCTTCTCTTGCAAAACATTATCAAGTCTAGAATGCAAGTTTTTATTTTCTTTTTCAATTTTTAGACTTTCTTTTTCAAAATCTTATATTTTTCAATTAATTTTTCACAAACATTGATAGTTCTTCATTTAAGGCATGGGGATCAACATAATCATTTGAAGAACTAGCACAATCATTACTATCTAGGTGGGATTCCGAATGTACCTCAAGGGAGTCATTCCCTTGGACCATGAAGCATTGTGGATCGGATTCTCCACTAGATTCCTCTTCTTGGATTGGCAATTGAAGCTTGGAGGTGGTGGTTGTTGTCAACTTGTTCCACACTGCAAAAGCGGAATCAAGATTAGAAACACATAAAAGATAATCTTTAGGAAGTGTGCTTCTAATAGCCTCTAGGGCTTGTGCATTGGCCCCTATATGATTGCAATCACCAAGATAACATCTCTTGGTGGCGGCAAGGAAGACATGCAACCTAGGGTCTTTAGGTACATGGACATCCTATACTTCCAAATATCAATGTTGGAAGGATCATAGCTAGGTGGGGTCATGAAGTCCATGGTATAAACTAAATGTGTGCAAACAAGCAAATGCAAATGAGATTAGCAAGCAAATGGATCACTCCTAGGATGTTAAGCCTAAGTATCAGGAGCACTAGCTCTGATACCAATTGAAAAACACCTAGAGGGGGGTGAATAGGTGTAAGTGCTAATCTAAGAAACTAAATGCAAACTAAGTGCGCTAAATGCGGAAGCTAATGCAAATTATGCACAAACTAATACAATACAACAAGTGTAGGTGAATTCCCCTTGCGAGCTCTGGACAACTCCTCTTGATTCCCCTTGAAATGGGTGAGGTGCTATGTGAAGCTCTTGTGGATGAGTATAAGTTAGGCACACACACACAAGCAATCCAAGCAATATGAAATACACACTATCAAGCCAAGCATATAATAAATATGACAATAAGAAATGCAAGGCACAACACAAGCAATGATATGAATGAATCAATGCTCAACACAAGCAAGTATGATATGATGATGAGTATGATGCTTTGCACAATTATAAGAGAGAGAGTTAGAGAGACAATGGATCAAAACGCAAACACCAAAATTGTTTCGAGGTTCGAGCACCTTGCTCTACATCCCCGCCTACACCACCGTGTAGGATTTCCCAATCCACTATAGGAGTACCAAACTCCTCTCTCAACCTTACAAAGCCACCGAGGCTATACAACCACAATCCACCTCTACCGAAGAGGGATACGGCCCGTAGCCAACTACAACAAACCAATCACCCGATCACCTCTACCGAAGAGGGATACAACAAGAATAAGGGTGTACAACTTAGAGGTTTACAACAACAACCTCAAACACTCTCTTTTCTCTTTTTCCACAAAAACAAGATCCTAATAGTTTAGGATAGAAGATATGGCTCAAGTGTGGAAACTAAGTGTTTTTGGAAACAAGCAACAAGAAAAACTACTTGGGAAATCTCTTGTATATGATAGAAATAAAAGATCAAATCAAAATCCCAAAACTTAGTTCTCTTTGATTTTCCAAAAACCCAAAACAATAAAGATTAGAAGTTTAAAGCCCAAAAACTACTTTTTAAAACTCTTTTAAACACTTCAGAAAACTGGAATTTTTCCTCTTAAAAATCTTGGCCAAAATCCCCAAAGAGATGGAGTTTTATAGGCCAAACAGAAAACTAGCCGTTAGAGCTGAGCTGGCAGCTCTGACAGGCGTCGGTCGACCGGCCCGGTCGACCGCCAACGGTCAGAAAAGTGACCGTTGGGCACTAGCGGTCGACCGGCCCGGTCGACCGAAACATCCTGAGAGTTGAACTCTCAACTCGGTCGACCGGTCCGGTCGACCGACTACAATGTGTAGCCAGCGTGCACCGTTTGTGCACATCGGTCGACCGACCCGGTCGACCGGCCACTTGGTGCGGTCGACCGGTCCGGTCGACCGAACTGGCCTGGCAGGCACAGTGCAGATCTGCACAGATACGGGATTTGAAAATAGGTCTTTTCACTCAATAAAAATCCCATAAAATCACAGTAAATCTAAAAATAGTTTTAATCACAATAAAACTGTTTTTCTAAAAATATGTTTTTCTAAACTTGTTTTTCCATAACTTCACAAAATACAAAAACAAGATATTTGAACTTATTAAAGCATAGTGTGTATGGATATGATCCACTACACAATCATAATGAAATATCTATGTTTTTGATATCTAGCATATAACAAGGTTTTGGTTTAAAGGATATGCATGATAGAAATACCAAAAACCAACTCTTGTATTTTTATCATAAACAAAACTTGTATTTTATCAAACTAGAATTTTCCAAAACATGAATAGGATAGTCAAAATAAGTTTGTTTAAAAAATTAAGCATGCATGTATAGAATGAAGCAACTATACATATATCAATTTAAACTTGTTTTGATAAACTATTCATGAAAACCAAAACTCAATCATAAAACGTGTGTGATTTGTGCACTTGAGCATATCAACTAAACTAAGCTTTACAAATGGATCTAAAACTCATAATCTAAACTAGGATACCTAAGTCTTCCTTGAGGAACTCCATCTTCAAGTAGACTTGCTCCCAAACGCGATCCACCGAGTGCAAAGGGTATGATCTTTAAGCTTTGGCACTGGAATCACCATGATAAGCTTCCAAACACTTTGTTGAAGCTAATCACCAAAACTAATATCCTGTTAATGATCTGAAACTTAGAAACACAAGAATATTAGTAAACATAACTACATGAGTGTTGATCATCATCAAAACTAGAGTGGAAGGCCATTGGGCCAACAATCTCCCCCTTTTTGATGATGACAAAACTCATGGAGTTATATATGCATGGATTAAAGATAAGCTTCAAGGAAGCTCCCCCTTAACTCATGCATAGGGATAAACAATAAATATATGCAATGAATGTTAAACATGAAAATGGTTCTAGATATCAAATGGATATTCAAAACAAAATAAGCTCTAGATACCAATTACAAAGCAAACTCTATAAATCAATTAAACTTATTAAACTTATTTTTTTTATGCATGTGCATGTTTCATGTTTAATGTTCTTGCATGTTTCATGTTTAATGTTCTTGAGATTAAAACATAATATATGCATAAACATAAGCATGCATATAAAACGACATAAATCTTTCTCCCCTTTTTGTCAATCATCAACAAAGGGGTAAACAATCAAAACCATAGATAAAATGAGGGTAAAAATCTTTCTCCCCCCTTTTGTCAATCAAAACAATGCAAACAATGTTCTCCCCCTTTTTGTCTAAAACAAAAACAAAGTCAATAAGGGGTGACTACAAACAGATATCAATTAGAAAAATATGTCAATGAAGCATCTTGATACCAATAAACAAGAATCAATATATGTTATATGCTATATACATTCATGAAGAGGAAGACGCTAAGTTAGCTTCCCTACACATATGCATTACATGAAGAAGGGATGACAAGCCCCAATTCACATAACACATATTATGTAATGCATAAGAGGAGATGTGAAGCTCCCCCTACACACGTATATCATATAAAGAAGAGTTGTCAAGCTCCTCAATTTATAATATACTCAACATGAATCTATATGTAAAGAGAGATGTTAAGCTCTCCTTGCATATAGGAAATACAAATCAAAACTTTGAATATTTTCTTTAAACAAAATTTTGAAAATACCAATTGTAATTAAACATAAGTCTTGAATTCTTAAACATGAATCTTGAAACCAAAACAATTTTGAATTTCTTAAATATGATACCAATTGTAAATATTTTACTAATTGAAAAGATTTTACATAGAAACATTGATACCAATTGTAAGAATTGTTCATTTTTAAAAACATATAAACAACTTTTAATCATAAAGTGTGGGAGTACAAATACCAATTAAAATACAAAATCATATTTTCTCCCCCTTTATGAAATACAAACTAAAGTCATGCATAGTCTTGATAACAATTAAAAGTAATCAGTTTAAACAAAATTGAAACTCAAGCACTAGCATAAACACAAACATATATATGTATGAAAGATAGATACCAATAGAATTGATATACTTGGAATTTAAAGCATACATACATACAAAACATATATGAGTATACAAGAAGATCAAAATGATACCAATTGAAAGAGTTCAATGATACCAATTGACATAACAATAAGTTCAAGTGTATACATCATATTATCTACCACCCAATCATAATTCAAGTTTTAAAGATTTTCAATTTAGGGCATACATGAACATGATCTCCCATCCTACCGCCCTTGGATGGTAGGGGTTTTCAAAAATAGATTTGAAAATGTAGTTTTGTTTGAAAATCTCTACCATATGAAGAATACCGCAACTAGTTAAATGGAAAACTTGTTAACTAGCACGAAATCCTTCAAGCAAGGAATAAAACAAAAAAATGAAATTCACATGATAATCATCACTCTAACCAATAAAGCATAACTCATGAGAAACAAAAACATGAGCAATAGATATGAGTGTACAAATAATATGTGAAGATCATAATCATGAAAAATATTTCATTAAGCTCAATTATTCCTTAAAAACATAATTCCATCAAAACTATCTAATCTTCAAGGCATATGTATGTCTAATACAAACTATAGTATACATACATATCCAAAACATAACGAGTCCACAAAATATATGCATTAAGGCACGTGGCTCAAAAAGGATACTCATGTATAGTCAATAGTTTGGATAAGATGGACATATACATGAAGTTAAATATTGACACAATAAACATGACAATCATGAAAACATGAAAAGCATGAAAAGTATGAAAATTTAGCTTTTCATTAAAACAATTTGATACCAATTCTTTTCAAGGTATATGTATGATTTGTCAACACAAGAAGTATACATACATATCCCTAAACACAATTGAGTCCAAATATAGATTTGCATGAAAGGCAAATGACTCAAGGGGTATACATGTATATCTTAAAGTTTGTCAATACAAACATATACATGAAGTGAAACACACAATCATAAAACAAATCCAAAAATGGAATACAAGTTTGAAATGTATGAATCATCAAAACTAGACTATACTAGCACATCTAATGGGTTCAAATAAGCAATCAAGCTCAACATATATAGATTTATTTGTAGCCCACTCTATGTACAAGTATATAACTAGTCTTAATGAAAACAAACATCTAAACATATATTCAAAACATGAAGCATCAAAACAAATATAAAAGTCATCATGATAAAACTAAAACATGATTATTATGTAAATTCACATGTATTAGATTCATGATGTACATTATAGTTTAAACAAAAAGTGAGAACACTAAGTATGGGTTCATATAAGCAAGTGTGTCTCAAATACTATACATGTATGTCAAGGATCTAATAAACATGGCATGTACATACTAATCCATAGACAATGAAAACATGCTATAAACTATGAACATGAAAAACATGTAAACAATAAATGGGAGTAAAGGATTGTTACCAAAAACGAAGAAGCAACTCTCCTTGTCTCCAAAACATGGTGGTCATCTCCACCAACCTTCCCTTGAAAGTGATGCATCCAATTTGATTTCCATGAAGTCCGGAACGCATCCACTCCAAGGTGCTATCACTCTCACGTCATGTGAGAGCCCACACCTACATCAAAAACAATAGGAGGGGTGGTCTTTGGTACCCATCTCTTATTGGGTCCATGGGGGTTAGTCTCATTTCTAACCCAAACAAATTTCTTTGCTAAATTCTCAACATGTAAACGATCATAGCAAAATTTAGCAAGATGGCCTTTTCGGCCGCAATGTGTACATGTGTACACATGAGCATACGTGTGATGGTGTCCGTGTGAAGCATGTGTATGCCGTGATGGGTGTGCATGCATAAAAGTTGGAACTTGTTTCTTTCGAACCAAGGTTTCCAACCGTGTATGGTTCTTAGCACATTGGCTCATAGTGGAGCCCAAACAATCTACCTTCTTCTTAAGCATGGATATATCATTATTAATCTTAGAAGAGAGGTACATGCATTAGGTAGACTAGATGAAGAAGCTACACTAGCATGGCAAACATGTGCATCAATTTATTTTTCAAAACCATATTCTTATCTAAGCAAGCATTCAACTCATTTGAAATAGAAATAATTTTATTTTCAAATCAACATTCTCTTTTAAAACAAAATCTACTTTTGAAGACAAGTTCTCATTTTTCTTCAAAAGTGTTTCACAATCATTTTTAGATTTTAAAAAATTATTTTCTTTTAATGCAAGTTCTAATTGAGATCTCAATGAGTCCCTTTCATTATAGACCTCAACCTTCTCTTGCAAAACATTATCAAGTCTAGAATGCAAGTTTTTATTTTCTTTTTCAATTTTTAGACTTTTCTTTTTTCAAAATCTTATATTTTTCAATTAATTTTTCACAAACAATTGATAGTTCTTCATTTAAGGCATGGTGATCAACATAATCATTTGAAGAACTAGCACAATCATTACTATCTAGGTGGGATTCCGAATGTACCTCAAGGGAGTCATTCCCTTGGACCATGAAGCATTGTGGATCGGATTCTCCACTAGATTCCTCTTCTTGGATTGGCAATTGAAGCTTGGAGGTGGTGGTTGTTGTCAACTTGTTCCACACTGCAAAAGCGGAATCAAGATTAGAAACACATAAAAGATAATCTTTAGAAAGTGTGCTTCTAATAGCCTCTAGGGCTTGTGCATTGGCCCCTATATGATTGCAATCACCAAGATAACATCTCTGGTGGCGGCAAGGAAGACATGCAAACCTAGGGTCTTTAGGTACATGGACATCCTATACTTCCAAATATCAATGTTGGAAGGATCATAGCTAGGTGGGGTCATGAAGTCCATGGTATAAACTAAATGTGTGCAAACAAGCAAATGCAAATGAGATTAGCAAGCAAATGGATCACTCCTAGGATGTTAAGCCTAAGTATCAGGAGCACTAGCTCTGATACCAATTGAAAAACACCTAGAGGGGGGGTGAATAGGTGTAAGTGCTAATCTAAGAAACTAAATGCAAACTAAGTGCGCTAAATGCGGAAGCTAATGCAAATTATGCACAAACTAATACAATACAACAAGTGTAGGTGAATTCCCCTTGCGAGGCTCTGGACTAACTCCTCTTGATTCCCCTTGAAATGGGTTGAGGTGCTATGTGAAGCTCTTGTTGGATGAGTATAAGTTAGGCACACACACACAAGCAATCCAAGCAATATGAAATACACACTATCAAGCCAAGCATATAATAAATATGACAATAAGAAATGCAAGGCACAACACAAGCAATGATATGAATGAATCAATGCTCAACACAAGCAAGTATGATATGATGATGAGTATGATGCTTTGCACAATTATAAGAGAGAGAGTTAGAGAGACAATGGATCAAAACGCAAACACCAAAATTTGTTTCGAGGTTCGAGCACCTTGCTCTACATCCCCGCCTACACCACCGTGTAGGATTTCCCAATCCACTATAGGAGTACCAAACTCCTCTCTCAACCTTACAAAGCCACCGAGGCTATACAACCACAATCCACCTCTACCGAAGAGGGATACGGCCCGTAGCCAACTACAACAAACCAATCACCCGATCACCTCTACCGAAGAGGGATACAACAAGAATAAGGGTGTACAACTTAGAGGTTTACAACAACAACCTCAAACACTCTCTTTTCTCTTTTTCCACAAAAACAAGATCCTAATAGTTTAGGATAGAAGATATGGCTCAAGTGTGGAAACTAAGTATTTTTGGAAACAAGCAACAAAGAAAAACTACTTGGGAAATCTCTTGTATATGATAGAAATAAAAGATCAAATCAAATCCCAAAACTTAGTTCTCTTTGATTTTTCAAAAACCCAAAACAATAAAGATTAGAAGTTTAAAGCCCAAAAACTACTTTTTAAAACTCTTTTAAACACTTCAGAAAACTGGAATTTTTCCTCTTAAAAATCTTGGCCAAAATCCCAAAGAGATGGAGTTATATAGGCCAAACAGAAAACTAGCCGTTAGAGCTGAGCTGGCAGCTCTGACAGGCGTCGGTCGACGGCCCGGTCGACCGCCAACGGTCAGAAAAGTGACCGTTGGGCACTAGCGGTCGACCGGCCCGGTCGACCGAAACATCCTGAGAGTTGAACTCTCAACTCGGTCGACCGGTCCGGTCGACCGACTACAATGTGTAGCCAGCGTGCACCGTTTGTGCACATCGGTCGACCGACCCGGTCGACCGGCCACTTGGTGCGGTCGACCGGTCCGGTCGACCGAACTGGCCTGGCAGGCACAGTGCAGATCTGCACAGATACGGGATTTGAAAATAGGTCTTTTCACTCAATAAAAATCCCATAAAATCACAGTAAATCTAAAAATAGTTTTAATCACAATAAAAACTGTTTTTCTAAAATATGTTTTTCTAAAACTTTTTTTCCATAACTTCACAAAATACAAAAACAAGATATTTTGAACTTATTAAAGCATAGTGTGTATGGATATGATCCACTACACAATCATAATGAAATATCTATGTTTTTGATATCTAGCATATAACAAGGTTTTGGTTTAAAGGATATGCATGATAGAAATACAAAAACCAACTCTTGTATTTTTATCATAAACAAAACTTGTATTTTATCAAACTAGAATTTTCCAAAACATGAATAGGATAGTCAAAATAAGTTTGTTTAAAAAATTAAGCATGCATGTATAGAATGAAGCAACTATACATATATCAATTTAAACTTGTTTTGATAAACTATTCATGAAAACCAAAACTCAATCATAAAACGTGTGTGATTTGTGCACTTGAGCATATCAACTAAACTAAGCTTTACAAATGGATCTAAAACTCATAATCTAAACTAGGATACCTAAGTCTTCCTTGAGGAACTCCATCTTCAAGTAGACTTGCTCCCAAACGCGATCCACCGAGTGCAAAGGGTATGATCTTTAAGCTTTGGCACCGGAATCACCATGATAAGCTTCCAAACACTTTGTTGAAGCTAATCACCAAAACTAATATCCTGTTAATGATCTGAAACTTAGAAACACAAGAATATTAGTAAACATAACTACATGAGTGTTGATCATCATCAAAACTAGAGTGGAAGGCCATTGGGCCAACAATCTCCCCCTTTTTGATGATGACAAAACTCATGGAGTTATATATGCATGGATTAAAGATAAGCTTCAAGGAAGCTCCCCCTTAACTCATGCATAGGGATAAACAATAAATATATGCAATGAATGTTAAACATGAAAATGGTTCTAGATATCAAATGGATATTCAAAACAAAATAAGCTCTAGATACCAATTACAAAGCAAACTCTATAAATCAATTAAACTTATTAAACTTATTTTTTTTATGCATGTGCATGTTTCATGTTTAATGTTCTTGCATGTTTCATGTTTAATGTTCTTGAGATTAAACATAATATATGCATAAACATAAGCATGCATATAAAACGACATAAATCTTTCTCCCCCTTTTTGTCAATCATCAACAAAGGGGTAAACAATCAAAACCATAGATAAAATGAGGGGTAAAAATCTTTCTCCCCCCTTTTGTCAATCAAAACAATGCAAACAATGTTCTCCCCCTTTTTGTCTAAAAAAAAACAAAGTCAATAAGGGGTGACTACAAACATGATATCAATTAGAAAATATGTCAATGAAGCATCTTGATACCAATAAACAAGAATCAATATATGTTATATGCTATATACATTCATGAAGAGGAAGACGCTAAGTTAGCTCCCTACACATATGCATTACATGAAGAAGGGATGACAAGCCCCAATTCACATAACACATATTATGTAATGCATAAGAGGAGATGTGAAGCTCCCCCTACACACGTATATCATATAAAGAAGAGTTGTCAAGCTCCTCAATTTATAATATACTCAACATGAATCTATATGTAGAGAGATGTTAAGCTCTCCTTGCATATAGGAAATACAAATCAAAACTTTGAATATTTTCTTTAAACAAAATTTTGAAAATACCAATTGTAATTAAACATAAGTCTTGAATTCTTAAACATGAATCTTGAAACCAAAACAAATTTTGAATTTCTTAAATATGATACCAATTGTAAATATTTACTAATTGAAAGATTTTACATAGAAACATTGATACCAATTGTAAGAATTGTTCATTTTTAAAAACATATAAACAACTTTTAATCATAAAGTGTGGGAGTACAAATACCAATTGAAATACAAAATCATATTTTCTCCCCTTTATGAAATACAAACTAAAGTCATGCATAGTCTTGATAACAATTTAAAAGTAATCAGTTTAAACAAAATGAAACTCAAGCACTAGCATAAACACAAAATATATATGTATGAAAGATAGATACCAATAGAAATTGATATACTTGGAATTTAAAGCATACATACATACAAAACATATATGAGTATACAAGAAGATCAAAATGATACCAATTGAAAGAGTTCAATGATACCAATTGACATAACAATAAGTTCAAGTGTATACATCATATTATCTACCACCCAATCATAATTCAGTTTTAAAGATTTCAATTTAGGGCATACATGAACATGATCTCCATCCTACCGCCCTTGGATGGTAGGGGTTTTCAAAAATAGATTTGAAAATGTAGTTTTGTTTGAAAATCTCTACCATATGAAGAATACCGCAACTAGTTAAATGGAAAACTTGTTAACTAGCACGAAATCCTTCAAGCAAGGAATAAAACAAAAATGAAATTCACATGATAATCATCACTCTAACCAATAAAGCATAACTCATGAGAAACAAAACATGAGCAATAGATATGAGTGTACAAATAATATGTGAAGATCATAATCATGAAAAATATTTCATTAAGCTCAATTATCCTTAAAAACATAATTCCATCAAAACTATTAATCTTCAAGGCATATGTATGTCTAATACAAACTATAGTATACATACATATCCAAAACATAACGAGTCCACAAAATATATGCATTAAGACACGTGGCTCAAAAAGGATACTCATGTATAGTCAATAGTTTGGATAAGATGGACATATACATGAAGTTAAATATTGACACAATAAACATGACAATCATGAAAACATGAAAAGCATGAAAAGTATGAAAATTTAGCTTTTCATTAAAACAATTTGATACCAATTCTTTTCAAGGTATATGTATGATTTGTCAACACAAGAAGTATACATACATATCCCTAAACACAATTGAGTCCAAATATAGATTTGCATGAAAGGCAAATGACTCAAGGGGTATACATGTATATCTTAAAGTTTGTCAATACAAACATATACATGAAGTGAAACACACAATCATAAAACAAATCCAAAATGGAATACAAGTTTGAAATGTATGAATCATCAAAACTAGACTATACTAGCACATCTAATGGGTTCAAATAAGCAATCAAGCTCAACATATATAGATTTATTGTAGCCCACTCTATGTACAAGTATATAACTAGTCTTAATGAAAAAAACATCTAAACATATATTCAAAACATGAAGCATCAAAACAAATATAAAAGTCATCATGATAAAACTAAAACATGATTATTATGTAAATTCACATGTATTAGATTCATGATGTACATTATAGTTTAAACAAAAAGTGAGAACACTAAGTATGGGTTCATATAAGCAAGTGTGTCTCAAATACTATACATGTATGTCAAGGATCTAATAAACATGGCATGTACATACTAATCCATAGACAATGAAAACATGCTATAAACTATGAACATGAAAAACATGTAAACAATAAATGGGAGTAAAGGATTGTTACCAAAAACGAAGAAGCAACTCTCCTTGTCTCCAAAACATGGTGGTCATCTCCACCAACCTTCCCTTGAAAGTGATGCATCCAATTTGATTTCCATGAAGTCCGGAACGCATCCACTCCAAGGTGCTATCACTCTCACGTCATGTGAGAGCCCACACCTACATCAAAAACAATAGGAGGGGTGGTCTTTGGTACCCATCTCTTATTGGGTCCATGGGGGTAGTCTCATTTCTAACCCAAACAAATTTCTTTGCTAAATTCTCAACATGTAAACGATCATAGCAAAATTTAGCAAGATGGCCTTTTCGGCCGCAATGTGTACATGTGTACACATGAGCATACGTGTGATGGTGTCCGTGTGAAGCATGTGTATGCCGTGATGGGTGTGCATGCATAAAAGTTGGAACTTGTTTCTTTCGAACCAAGGTTTCCAACCGTGTATGGTTCTTAGCACATTGGCTCATAGTGGAGCCCAAACAATCTACCTTCTTCTTAAGCATGGATATATCATTATTAATCTTAGAAGAAGAGGTACATGCATTAGGTAGACTAGATGAAGAAGCTACACTAGCATGGCAAACATGTGCATCAATTTTATTTTTCAAAACCATATTTCTTATCTAAGCAAGCATTCAACTCATTTGAAATAGAAATAATTTTATTTTTCAAATCAACATTCTCTTTTAAAACAAAATCTACTTTTGAAGACAAGTTCTCATTTTTCTTCAAAAGTGTTTCACAATCATTTTTAGATTTTAAAAAATTATTTTCTTTTAATGCAAGTTCTAATTGAGATCTCAATGAGTCCCTTTCATTATAGACCTCAACCTTCTCTTGCAAAACATTATCAAGTCTAGAATGCAAGTTTTTATTTTCTTTTCAATTTCTAGACTTTTCTTTTCAAAATCTTATATTTTTCAATTAATTTTTCACAAACAATTGATAGTTCTTCATTTAAGGCATGGGGATCAACATAATCATTTGAAGAACTAGCACAATCATTACTATCTAGGTGGGATTCCGAATGTACCTCAAGGGAGTCATTCCCTTGGACCATGAAGCATTGTGGATCGGATTCTCCACTAGATTCCTCTTCTTGGATTGGCAATTGAAGCTTGGAGGTGTGGTTGTTGTCAACTTGTTCCACACTGCAAAAGCGGAATCAAGATTAGAAACACATAAAAGATAATCTTTAGGAAGTGTGCTTCTAATAGCCTCTAGGGCTTGTGCATTGGCCCCTATATGATTGCAATCACCAAGATAACATCTCTTGGTGGCGGCAAGGAAGACATGCAAACCTAGGGTCTTTAGGTACATGGACATCCTATACTTCAAATATCAATGTTGGAAGGATCATAGCTAGGTGGGGTCATGAAGTCCATGGTTATAAACTAAATGTGTGCAAACAAGCAAATGCAAATGAGATTAGCAAGCAAATGGATCACTCCTAGGATGTTAAGCCTAAGTATCAGGAGCACTAGCTCTGATACCAATTGAAAAACACCTAGAGGGGGGGTGAATAGGTGTAAGTGCTAATCTAAGAAACTAAATGCAAACTAAGTGCGCTAAATGCGGAGCTAATGCAATTATGTACAAACTAATACAATACAACAAGTGTAGGTGAATTCCCCTTGCGAGGCTCTGGACTAACTCCTCTTGATTCCCCTTGAAATGGGTTGAGGTGCTATGTGAAGCTCTTGTTGGATGAGTATAAGTTAGGCACACACACACAAGCAATCCAAGCAATATGAAATACACACTATCAAGCCAAGCATATAATAAATATGACAATAAGAAATGCAAGGCACAACACAAGCAATGATATGAATGAATCAATGCTCAACACAAGCAAGTATGATATGATGATGAGTATGATGCTTTGCACAATTATAAGAGAGAGAGTTAGAGAGACAATGGATCAAAACGCAAACACCAAAATTTGTTTCGAGGTTCGAGCACCTTGCTCTACATCCCCGCCTACACCACCGTGTAGGATTTCCCAATCCACTATAGGAGTACCAAACTCCTCTCTCAACCTTACAAAGCCACCGAGGCTATACAACCACAATCCACCTCTACCGAAGAGGGATACGGCCCGTAGCCAACTACAACAAACAATCACCCGATCACCTCTACCGAAGAGGGATACAACAAGAATAAGGGTGTACAACTTAGAGGTTTACAACAACAACCTCAAACACTCTCTTTTCTCTTTTTCCACAAAAACAAGATCCTAATAGTTTAGGATAGAAGATATGGCTCAAGTGTGGAAACTAAGTGTTTTTGGAAACAAGCAACAAAGAAAAACTACTTGGGAAATCTCTTGTATATGATAGAAATAAAAGATCAAATCAAAATCCCAAAACTTAGTTCTCTTTGATTTTCCAAAAACCCAAAACAATAAGATTAGAAGTTTAAAGCCCAAAAACTACTTTTTAAAACTCTTTTAAACACTTCAGAAAACTGGAATTTTTCCTCTTAAAAATCTTGGCCAAAATCCCCAAAGAGATGGAGTTTATATAGGCCAAACAGAAAACTAGCCGTTAGAGCTGAGCTGGCAGCTCTGACAGGCGTCGGTCGACCGGCCCGGTCGACCGCCAACGGTCAGAAAAGTGACCGTTGGGCACTAGCGGTCGACCGGCCCGGTCGACCGAAACATCCTGAGAGTTGAACTCTCAACTCGGTCGACCGGTCCGGTCGACCGACTACAATGTGTAGCCAGCGTGCACCGTTTGTGCACATCGGTCGACCGACCGGTCGACCGGCCACTTGGTGCGGTCGACCGGTCCGGTCGACCGAACTGGCCTGGCAGGCACAGTGCAGATCTGCACAGATACGGATTTGAAAATAGGTCTTTTCACTCAATAAAAATCCCATAAAATCACAGTAAATCTAAAAAATAGTTTTAATCACAATAAAAACTGTTTTTTCTAAAAATATGTTTTTCTAAAACTTGTTTTTCCATAACTTCACAAAATACAAAAACAAGATATTTTGAACTTATTAAAGCATAGTGTGTATGGATATGATCCACTACACAATCATAATGAAATATCTATGTTTTTGATATCTAGCATATAACAAGTTTTGGTTTAAAGGATATGCATGATAGAAATACCAAAAACCAACTCTTGTATTTTATCATAAACAAAACTTGTATTTTATCAAACTAGAATTTTCCAAAACATGAATAGGATAGTCAAAATAAGTTTGTTTAAAAAATTAAGCATGCATGTATAGAATGAAGCAACTATACATATATCAATTTAAACTTGTTTTGATAAACTATTCATGAAAACAAAACTCAATCATAAAACGTGTGTGATTTGTGCACTTGAGCATATCAACTAAACTAAGCTTTACAAATGGATCTAAAACTCATAATCTAAACTAGGATACCTAAGTCTTCCTTGAGGAACTCCATCTTCAAGTAGACTTGCTCCCAAACGCGATCCACCGAGTGCAAGGGTATGATCTTTAAGCTTTGGCACCGGAATCACCATGATAAGCTTCCAAACACTTTGTTGAAGCTAATCACCAAAACTAATATCCTGTTATGATCTGAAACTTAGAAACACAAGAATATTAGTAAACATAACTACATGAGTGTTGATCATCATCAAAACTAGAGTGGAAGGCCATTGGGCCAACAATCTCCCCCTTTTTGATGATGACAAAACTCATGGAGTTATATATGCATGGATTAAAGATAAGCTTCAAGGAAGCTCCCCTTAACTCATGCATAGGGATAAACAATAAATATATGCAATGAATGTTAAACATGAAAATGGTTCTAGATATCAAATGGATATTCAAAACAAAATAAGCTCTAGATACCAATTACAAAGCAAACTCTATAAATCAATTAAACTTATTAAACTTATTTTTTTTATGCATGTGCATGTTTCATGTTTAATGTTCTTGCATGTTTCATGTTTAATGTTCTTGAGATTAAAACATAATATATGCATAAACATAAGCATGCATATAAAACGACATAAATCTTTCTCCCCCTTTTTGTCATCATCAACAAAGGGGTAAACAATCAAAACCATAGATAAAATGAGGGGTAAAAATCTTTCTCCCCCCTTTTGTCAATCAAAACAATGCAAACAATGTTCTCCCCCTTTTTGTCTAAAACAAAAACAAAGTCAATAAGGGGTGACTACAAACATGATATCAATTAGAAAATATGTCAATGAAGCATCTTGATACCAATAAACAAGAATCAATATATGTTATATGCTATATACATTCATGAAGAGGAAGACGCTAAGTTAGCTTCCCTACACATATGCATTACATGAAGAAGGGATGACAAGCCCCAATTCACATAACACATATTATGTAATGCATAAGAGGAGATGTGAAGCTCCCCCTACACACGTATATCATATAAAGAAGAGTTGTCAAGCTCCTCAATTTATAATATACTCAACATGAATCTATATGTAAGAGAGATGTTAAGCTCTCCTTGCATATAGGAAATACAAATCAAAACTTTGAATATTTTCTTTAAACAAAATTTTGAAAATACCAATTGTAATTAAACATAAGTCTTGAATTCTTAAACATGAATCTTGAAACCAAAACAAATTTTGAATTTCTTAAATATGATACCAATTGTAAATATTTTACTAATTGAAAAGATTTTACATAGAAAACATTGATACCAATTGTAAGAATTGTTCATTTTTAAAAACATATAAACAACTTTTAATCATAAAGTGTGGGAGTACAAATAACAATTGAAATACAAAATCATATTTTCTCCCCCTTTATGAAATACAAACTAAAGTCATGCATAGTCTTGATAACAATTTAAAAGTAATCAGTTTAAACAAAATTGAAACTCAAGCACTAGCATAAACACAAACATATATATGTATGAAAGATAGATACCAATAGAAATTGATATACTTGGAATTTAAAGCATACATACATACAAAACATATATGAGTATACAGAAGATCAAATGATACCAATTGAAAGAGTTCAATGATACCAATTGACATAACAATAAGTTCAAGTGTATACATCATATTATCTACCACCCAATCATAATTCAAGTTTTAAAGATTTTCAATTTAGGGCATACATGAACATGATCTCCCATCCTACCGCCCTTGGATGGTAGGGTTTTCAAAAATAGATTTGAAATGTAGTTTTGTTTGAAAATCTCTACCATATGAAGAATACCGCAACTAGTTAAATGGAAAACTTGTTAACTAGCACGAAATCCTTCAAGCAAGGAATAAAACAAAAATGAAATTCACATGATAATCATCACTCTAACCAATAAAGCATAACTCATGAGAAACAAAACATGAGCAATAGATATGAGTGTACAAATAATATGTGAAGATCATAATCATGAAAAAATTTCATTAAGCTCAATTATTCCTTAAAAACATAATTCCATCAAACTATCTAATCTTCAAGGCATATGTATGTCTATACAAACTATAGTATACATACATATCCAAAACATAACGAGTCCACAAAATATATGCATTAAGGCACGTGGCTCAAAAAGGATACTCATGTATAGTCAATAGTTTGGATAAGATGGACATATACATGAAGTTAAATATTGACACAATAAACATGACAATCATGAAAACATGAAAAGCATGAAAAGTATGAAAATTTAGCTTTTCATTAAAACAATTTGATACCAATTCTTTTCAAGGTATATGTATGATTTGTCAACACAAGAAGTATACATACATATCCCTAAACACAATTGAGTCCAAATATAGATTTGCATGAAAGGCAAATGACTCAAGGGGTATACATGTATATCTTAAAGTTTGTCAATACAAACATATACATGAAGTGAAACACACAATCATAAAACAAATCCAAAATGGAATACAAGTTTGAAATGTATGAATCATCAAAACTAGACTATACTAGCACATCTAATGGGTTCAAATAAGCAATCAAGCTCAACATATATAGATTTATTTGTAGCCCACTCTATGTACAAGTATATAACTAGTCTTAATAAAAACAAACATCTAAACATATATTCAAAACATGAAGCATCAAAACAAATATAAAAGTCATCATGATAAAACTAAAACATGATTATTATGTAAATTCACATGTATTAGATTCATGATGTACATTATAGTTTAAACAAAAAGTGAGAACACTAAGTATGGGTTCATATAAGCAAGTGTGTCTCAAATACTATACATGTATGTCAAGGATCTAATAAACATGGCATGTACATACTAATCCATAGACAATGAAAACATGCTATAAACTATGAACATGAAAAACATGTAAACAATAAATGGGAGTAAAGGATTGTTACCAAAACGAAGAAGCAACTCTCCTTGTCTCCAAAACATGGTGGTCATCTCCACCAACCTTCCCTTGAAAGTGATGCATCCAATTTGATTTCCATGAAGTCCGGAACGCATCCACTCCAAGGTGCTATCACTCTCACGTCATGTGAGAGCCCACACCTACATCAAAAACAATAGGAGGGGTGGTCTTTGGTACCCATCTCTTATTGGGTCCATGGGGGTTAGTCTCATTTCTAACCCAAACAAATTTCTTTGCTAAATTCTCAACATGTAAACGATCATAGCAAAATTTAGCAAGATGGCCTTTTCGGCCGCAATGTGTACATGTGTACACATGAGCATACGTGTGATGGTGTCCGTGTGAAGCATGTGTATGCCGTGATGTGTGTGCATGCATAAAGTTGGAACTTGTTTCTTTCGAACCAAGTTTCCAACCGTGTATAGTTCTTAGCACATTGGCTCATAGTGGAGCCCAAACAATCTACCTTCTTCTTAAGCATGGATATATCATTATTAATCTTAGAAGAAGAGGTACATGCATTAGGTAGACTAGATGAAGAAGCTACACTAGCATGGCAAACATGTGCATCAATTTTATTTTTCAAAACCATATTCTTATCTAAGCAAGCATTCAACTCATTTGAAATAGAAATAATTTTATTTTTCAAATCAACATTCTCTTTTAAAACAAATCTACTTTGAAGACAAGTTCTCATTTTTCTTCAAAAGTGTTTCACAATCATTTTTAGATTTTAAAAATTATTTTCTTTTAATGCAAGTTCTAATTGAGATCTCAATGAGTCCCTTTCATTATAGACCTCAACCTTCTCTTGCAAAACATTATCAAGTCTAGAATGCAAGTTTTTATTTTCTTTTTCAATTTCTAGACTTTTCTTTTTCAAAATCTTATATTTTTCAATTAATTTTTCACAAACAATTGATAGTTCTTCATTTAAGGCATGGGGATCAACATAATCATTTGAAGAACTAGCACAATCATTACTATCTAGGTGGGATTCCGAATGTACCTCAAGGGAGTCATTCCCTTGGACCATGAAGCATTGTGGATCGGATTCTCCACTAGATTCCTCTTCTTGGATTGGCAATTGAAGCTTGGAGGTGGTGGTTGTTGTCAACTTGTTCCACACTGCAAAAGCGGAATCAAGATTAGAAACACATAAAAGATAATCTTTAGGAAGTGTGCTTCTAATAGCCTCTAGGGCTTGTGCATTGGCCCCTATATGATTGCAATCACCAAGATAACATCTCTTGGTGGCGGCAAGGAGACATGCAAACCTAGGGTCTTTAGGTACATGGACATCCTATACTTCCAAATATCAATGTTGGAAGGATCATAGCTAGGTGGGGTCATGAAGTCCATGGTATAAACTAAATGTGTGCAAACAAGCAAATGCAAATGAGATTAGCAAGCAAATGGATCACTCCTAGGATGTTAAGCCTAAGTATCAGGAGCACTAGCTCTGATACCAATTGAAAAACACCTAGAGGGGGGGTGAATAGGTGTAAGTGCTAAATCTAAGAAACTAAATGCAAACTAAGTGCGCTAAATGCGGAAGCTAATGCAAATTATGCACAAACTAATACAATACAACAAGTGTAGGTGAATTCCCCTTGCGAGGCTCTGGACTAACTCCTCTTGATTCCCCTTGAAATGGGTTGAGGTGCTATGTGAAGCTCTTGTTGGATGAGTATAAGTTAGGCACACACACAAAGCAATCCAAGCAATATGAAATACACACTATCAAGCCAAGCATATAATAAATATGACAATAAGAAATGCAAGGCACAACACAAGCAATGATATGAATGAATCAATGCTCAACACAAGCAAGTATGATATGATGATGAGTATGATGCTTTGCACAATTATAAGAGAGAGAGTTAGAGAGACAATGGATCAAAACGCAAACACAAAAATTGTTTCGAGGTTCGAGCACCTTGCTCTACATCCCGCCTACACCACCGTGTAGGATTTCCCAATCCACTATAGGAGTACCAAACTCCTCTCTCAACCTTACAAAGCCACCGAGGCTATACAACCACAATCCACCTCTACCGAAGAGGGATACGGCCCGTAGCCAACTACAACAAACCAATCACCCGATCACCTCTACCGAAGAGGGATACAACAAGAATAAGGGTGTACAACTTAGAGGTTTACAACAACAACCTCAAACACTCTCTTTTCTCTTTTTCCACAAAAACAAGATCCTAATAGTTTAGGATAGAAGATATGGCTCAAGTGTGGAAACTAAGTGTTTTTGGAAACAAGCAACAAAGAAAAACTACTTGGGAAATCTCTTGTATATGATAGAAATAAAAGATCAAATCAAAATCCCAAAACTTAGTTCTCTTTGATTTTCAAAAACCCAAAACAATAAAGATTAGAAGTTTAAAGCCCAAAAACTACTTTTTAAAACTCTTTTAAACACTTCAGAAAACTGGAATTTTTCCTCTTAAAAATCTTGGCCAAAATCCCCAAAGAGATGGAGTTTATATAGGCCAAACAGAAAACTAGCCGTTAGAGCTGAGCTGGCAGCTCTGACAGGCGTCGGTCGACCGGCCCGGTCGACCGCCAACGGTCAGAAAAGTGACCGTTGGGCACTAGCGGTCGACCGGCCCGGTCGACCGAAACATCCTGAGAGTTGAACTCTCAACTCGGTCGACCGGTCCGGTCGACCGACTACAATGTGTAGCCAGCGTGCACCGTTTGTGCACATCGGTCGACCGACCCGGTCGACCGGCCACTTGGTGCGGTCGACCGGTCCGGTCGACCGAACTGGCCTGGCAGGCACAGTGCAGATCTGCACAGATACGGGATTTGAAAATAGGTCTTTTCACTCAATAAAAATCCCATAAAATCACAGTAAATCTAAAAAATAGTTTTAATCACAATAAAACTGTTTTCTAAAAATATGTTTTTCTAAAACTTGTTTTTCCATAACTTCACAAAATACAAAAACAAGATATTTTGAACTTATTAAAGCATAGTGTGTATGGATATGATCCACTACACAATCATAATGAAATATCTATGTTTTTGATATCTAGCATATAACAAGGTTTTGGTTTAAAGGATATGCATGATAGAAATACCAAAAACCAACTCTTGTATTTTTATCATAAACAAAACTTGTATTTTATCAAACTAGAATTTTCCAAAACATGAATAGGATAGTCAAAATAAGTTTGTTTAAAAAATTAAGCATGCATGTATAGAATGAAGCAACTATACATATATCAATTTAAACTTGTTTTGATAAACTATTCATGAAAACCAAACTCAATCATAAAACGTGTGTGATTTGTGCACTTGAGCATATCAACTAAACTAAGCTTTACAAATGGATCTAAAACTCATAATCTAAACTAGGATACCTAAGTCTTCCTTGAGGAACTCCATCTTCAAGTAGACTTGCTCCCAAACGCGATCCACCGAGTGCAAAGGGTATGATCTTTAAGCTTTGGCACCGGAATCACCATGATAAGCTTCCAAACACTTTGTTGAAGCTAATCACCAAAACTAATATCCTGTTAATGATCTGAAACTTAGAAACACAAGAATATTAGTAAACATAACTACATGAGTGTTGATCATCATCAAAACTAGAGTGGAAGGCCATTGGGCCAACAATCTCCCCCTTTTTGATGATGACAAAACTCATGGAGTTATATATGCATGGATTAAAGATAAGCTTCAAGGAAGCTCCCCTTAACTCATGCATAGGGATAAACAATAAATATATGCAATGAATGTTAAACATGAAAATGGTTCTAGATATCAAATGGATATTCAAAACAAAATAAGCTCTAGATACCAATTACAAAGCAAACTCTATAAATCAATTAAACTTATTAAACTTATTTTTTTTATGCATGTGCATGTTTCATGTTTAATGTTCTTGCATGTTTCATGTTTAATGTTCTTGAGATTAAAACATAATATATGCATAAACATAAGCATGCATATAAAACGACATAAATCTTTCTCCCCCTTTTTGTCAATCATCAACAAAGGGTAAACAATCAAAACCATAGATAAAATGAGGGGTAAAAATCTTTCTCCCCCCTTTTGTCAATCAAAACAATGCAAACAATGTTCTCCCCTTTTTGTCTAAAACAAAAACAAAGTCAATAAGGGGTGACTACAAACATGATATCAATTAGAAAATATGTCAATGAAGCATCTTGATACCAATAAACAAGAATCAATATATGTTATATGCTATATACATTCATGAAGAGGAAGACGCTAAGTTAGCTTCCCTACACATATGCATTACATGAAGAAGGGATGACAAGCCCCAATTCACATAACACATATTATGTAATGCATAAGAGGAGATGTGAAGCTCCCCCTACACACGTATATCATATAAAGAAGAGTTGTCAAGCTCCTCAATTTATAATATACTCAACATGAATCTATATGTAAGAGAGATGTTAAGCTCTCCTTGCATATAGGAAATACAAATCAAAACTTTGAATATTTTCTTTAAACAAAATTTTGAAAATACCAATTGTAATTAAACATAAGTCTTGAATTCTTAAACATGAATCTTGAAACCAAAACAAATTTTGAATTTCTTAAATATGATACCAATTGTAAATATTTTACTAATTGAAAAGATTTTACATAGAAACATTGATACCAATTGTAAGAATTGTTCATTTTTAAAAACATATAAACAACTTTTAATCATAAAGTGTGGGAGTACAAATACCAATTGAAATACAAAATCATATTTTCTCCCCCTTTATGAAATACAAACTAAAGTCATGCATAGTCTTGATAACAATTTAAAAGTAATCAGTTTAAACAAAATTGAAACTCAAGCACTAGCATAAACACAAACATATATATGTATGAAAGATAGATACCAATAGAAATTGATATACTTGGAATTTAAAGCATACATACATACAAAACATATATGAGTATACAAGAAGATCAAAATGATACCAATTGAAAGAGTTCAATGATACCAATTGACATAACAATAAGTTCAAGTGTATACATCATATTATCTACCACCCAATCATAATTCAAGTTTTAAAGATTTTCAATTTAGGGCATACATGAACATGATCTCCCATCCTACCGCCCTTGGATGGTAGGGGTTTTCAAAATAGATTTGAAAATGTAGTTTTGTTTGAAAATCTCTACCATATGAAGAATACCGCAACTAGTTAAATGGAAAACTTGTTAACTAGCACGAAATCCTTCAAGCAAGGAATAAAACAAAAATGAAATTCACATGATAATCATCACTCTAACCAATAAAGCATAACTCATGAGAAACAAAACATGAGCAATAGATATGAGTGTACAAATAATATGTGAAGATCATAATCATGAAAATATTTCATTAAGCTCAATTATTCCTTAAAAACATAATTCCATCAAAACTATCTAATCTTCAAGGCATATGTATGTCTAATACAAACTATAGTATACATACATATCCAAAACATAACGAGTCCACAAAATATATGCATTAAGGCACGTGGCTCAAAAAGGATACTCATGTATAGTCAATAGTTTGGATAAGATGGACATATACATGAAGTTAAATATTGACACAATAAACATGACAATCATGAAAACATGAAAAGCATGAAAGTATGAAAATTTAGCTTTTCATTAAAACAATTTGATACCAATTCTTTTCAAGGTATATGTATGATTTGTCAACACAAGAAGTATACATACATATCCCTAAACACAATTGAGTCCAAATATAGATTTGCATGAAAGGCAAATGACTCAAGGGGTATACATGTATATCTTAAAGTTTGTCAATACAAACATATACATGAAGTGAAACACACAATCATAAAACAAATCCAAAAATGGAATACAAGTTTGAAATGTATGAATCATCAAAACTAGACTATACTAGCACATCTAATGGGTTCAAATAAGCAATCAAGCTCAACATATATAGATTTATTTGTAACCCACTCTATGTACAAGTATATAACTAGTCTTAATGAAAACAAACATCTAAACATATATTCAAAACATGAAGCATCAAAACAAATATAAAAGTCATCATGATAAAACTAAAACATGATTATTATGTAAATTCACATGTATTAGATTCATGATGTACATTATAGTTTAAACAAAAGTGAGAACACTAAGTATGGGTTCATATAAGCAAGTGTGTCTCAAATACTATACATGTATGTCAAGGATCTAATAAACATGGCATGTACATACTAATCCATAGACAATGAAAACATGCTATAAACTATGAACATGAAAAACATGTAAACAATAAATGGGAGTAAAGGATTGTTACCAAAAACGAAGAAGCAACTCTCCTTGTCTCCAAAACATGGTGGTCATCTCCACCAACCTTCCCTTGAAAGTGATGCATCCAATTTGATTTCCATGAAGTCCGGAACGCATCCACTCCAAGGTGCTATCACTCTCACGTCATGTGAGAGCCCACACCTACATCAAAAACAATAGGAGGGGTGGTCTTTGGTACCCATCTCTTATTGGGTCCATGGGGGTAGTCTCATTTCTAACCCAAACAAATTTCTTTGCTAAATTCTCAACATGTAAACGATCATAGCAAAATTTAGCAAGATGGCCTTTTCGGCCGCAATGTGTACATGTGTACACATGAGCATACGTGTGATGGTGTCCGTGTGAAGCATGTGTATGCCGTGATGGGTGTGCATGCATAAAAGTTGGAACTTGTTTCTTTCGAACCAAGGTTTCCAACCGTGTATGGTTCTTAGCACATTGGCTCATAGTGGAGCCCAAACAATCTACCTTCTTCTTAAGCATGGATATATCATTATTAATCTTAGAAGAAGAGGTACATGCATTAGGTAGACTAGATGAAGAAGCTACACTAGCATGGCAAACATGTGCATCAATTTTATTTTTCAAAACCATATTCTTATCTAAGCAAGCATTCAACTCATTTGAAATAGAAATAATTTTATTTTTCAAATCAACATTCTCTTTAAAACAAAATCTACTTTTGAAGACAAGTTCTCATTTTTCTTCAAAAGTGTTTCACAATCATTTTTAGATTTTAAAAAATTATTTTCTTTAATGCAAGTTCTAATTGAGATCTCAATGAGTCCCTTTCATTATAGACCTCAACCTTCTCTTGCAAAACATTATCAAGTCTAGAATGCAAGTTTTTATTTTCTTTTTCAATTTCTAGACTTTTCTTTTTCAAAATCTTATATTTTTCAATTAATTTTTCACAAACAATTGATAGTTCTTCATTTAAGGCATGGGGATCAACATAATCATTTGAAGAACTAGCACAATCATTACTATCTAGGTGGGATTCCGAATGTACCTCAAGGGAGTCATTCCCTTGGACCATGAAGCATTGTGGATCGGATTCTCCACTAGATTCCTCTTCTTGGATTGGCAATTGAAGCTTGGAGGTGGTGGTTGTTGTCAACTTGTTCCACACTGCAAAAGCGGAATCAAGATTAGAAACACATAAAAGATAATCTTTAGGAAGTGTGCTTCTAATAGCCTCTAGGGCTTGTGCATTGGCCCTATATGATTGCAATCACCAAGATAACATCTCTTGGTGGCGGCAAGGAAGACATGCAAACCTAGGGTCTTTAGGTACATGGACATCCTATACTTCCAAATATCAATGTTGGAAGGATCATAGCTAGGTGGGGTCATGAAGTCCATGGTATAAACTAAATGTGTGCAAACAAGCAAATGCAAATGAGATTAGCAAGCAAATGGATCACTCCTAGGATGTTAAGCCTAAGTATCAGGAGCACTAGCTCTGATACCAATTGAAAAACACCTAGAGGGGGGGTGAATAGGTGTAAGTGCTAATCTAAGAAACTAAATGCAAACTAAGTGCGCTAAATGCGGAAGCTAATGCAAATTATGCACAAACTAATACAATACAACAAGTGTAGGTGAATTCCCCTTGCGAGGCTCTGGACTAACTCCTCTTGATTCCCCTTGAAATGGGTTGAGGTGCTATGTGAAGCTCTTGTTGGATGAGTATAAGTTAGGCACACACACACAAGCAATCCAAGCAATATGAAATACACACTATCAAGCCAAGCATATAATAAATATGACAATAAGAAATGCAAGGCACAACACAAGCAATGATATGAATGAATCAATGCTCAACACAAGCAAGTATGATATGATGATGAGTATGATGCTTTGCACAATTATAAGAGAGAGAGTTAGAGAGACAATGGATCAAACGCAAACACCAAAATTTGTTTCGAGGTTCGAGCACCTTGCTCTACATCCCCGCCTACACCACCGTGTAGGATTTCCCAATCCACTATAGGAGTACCAAACTCCTCTCTCAACCTTACAAAGCCACCGAGGCTATACAACCACAATCCACCTCTACCGAAGAGGGATACGGCCCGTAGCCAACTACAACAAACCAATCACCCGATCACCTCTACCGAAGAGGGATACAACAAGAATAAGGGTGTACAACTTAGAGGTTTACAACAACAACCTCAAACACTCTCTTTTCTCTTTTCCACAAAAACAAGATCCTAATAGTTTAGGATAGAAGATATGGCTCAAGTGTGGAAACTAAGTGTTTTTGGAAACAAGCAACAAAGAAAAACTACTTGGGAAATCTCTTGTATATGATAGAAATAAAAGATCAAATCAAAATCCCAAAACTTAGTTCTCTTTGATTTTCCAAAAACCCAAAACAATAAAGATTAGAAGTTTAAAGCCCAAAAACTACTTTTTAAAACTCTTTTAAACACTTCAGAAAACTGGAATTTTTCCTCTTAAAAATCTTGGCCAAAATCCCCAAAGAGATGGAGTTTATATAGGCCAAACAGAAAACTAGCCGTTAGAGCTGAGCTGGCAGCTCTGACAGGCGTCGGTCGACCGGCCCGGTCGACCGCCAACGGTCAGAAAAGTGACCGTTGGGCACTAGCGGTCGACCGGCCCGGTCGACCGAAACATCCTGAGAGTTGAACTCTCAACTCGGTCGACCGGTCCGGTCGACCGACTACAATGTGTAGCCAGCGTGCACCGTTTGTGCACATCGGTCGACCGACCCGGTCGACCGGCCACTTGGTGCGGTCGACCGGTCGGTCGACCGAACTGGCCTGGCAGGCACAGTGCAGATCTGCACAGATACGGGATTTGAAAATAGGTCTTTTCACTCAATAAAAATCCCATAAAATCACAGTAAATCTAAAAAATAGTTTTAATCACAATAAAAACTGTTTTTCTAAAAATATGTTTTTCTAAAACTTGTTTTTCCATAACTTCACAAAATACAAAAACAAGATATTTTGAACTTATTAAAGCATAGTGTGTATGGATATGATCCACTACACAATCATAATGAAATATCTATGTTTTTGATATCTAGCATATAACAAGGTTTTGGTTTAAAGGATATGCATGATAGAAATACCAAAAACCAACTCTTGTATTTTATCATAAACAAAACTTGTATTTTATCAAACTAGAATTTTCCAAAACATGAATAGGATAGTCAAAATAAGTTTGTTTAAAAAATTAAGCATGCATGTATAGAATGAAGCAACTATACATATATCAATTTAAACTTGTTTTGATAAACTATTCATGAAAACCAAAACTCAATCATAAAACGTGTGTGATTTGTGCACTTGAGCATATCAACTAAACTAAGCTTTACAAATGGATCTAAAACTCATAATCTAAACTAGGATACCTAAGTCTTCCTTGAGGAACTCCATCTTCAAGTAGACTTGCTCCCAAACGCGATCCACCGAGTGCAAAGGGTAGATCTTTAAGCTTTGGCACCGGAATCACCATGATAAGCTTCCAAACACTTTGTTGAAGCTAATCACCAAAACTAATATCCTGTTAATGATCTGAAACTTAGAAACACAAGAATATTAGTAAACATAACTACATGAGTGTTGATCATCATCAAAACTAGAGTGGAAGGCCATTGGGCCAACAGGACCAAGACGCGGAGCTTGAAAGTCGCATCTCAGTATTATTGCAGTATCAAGATGCAGAGTCCAAAGCCCGCGTCTCACGTGAAGCTTGACACAGAATTGGAAGCTCGCGTTTCTCAAGTATCACCTCAATGGAAAAACGTGAGGCCCAAAGCCCGCGCCTCAGTTATAACTGCCCTCATTACTGGGTCAGTTATTGCCCATGTAATGAGGGAGTTAACCCCCATTATGGAGTATTTTTAGGGGACACTTTTACCCCCTGAAGCCTCTATAAATAGCCCAGTTTGCTATAGAAGAGGGGTCGGAAAAAATCTGGTCAGAAGAACTTCGGTTGTAAGCCGTAAAAAGACCAAGATCTCCAGCTAAAACAAAGAGAGAGTTCAATTCTTTTAACAACTTGTTGCGTACAAGTTTATTTCTGCCTACAATCTCTTTGAGATTCTGGTTGGACAAAAGCTGTGTTACTTCGTCCGCCATCCAAAGAGAGGATTCCCAAAAGGTCCTGACGTTCACCGGTCAACGAAAAACAAGATTCACTTTCCATCGCCACATCAAGAACCCAGTATTAAACAAAGGGGAGATTTGAGCTTGAATATCTCTCCTCTGTTGTGAAAGGATTATTGATCCGCTGTAATTTTCTTTACTATCAAATAAAGAATTTACCCCTCGATCTTCAATTTTTCCTCATCAAACAAGAGGTGGCTTCATCAAACAAGAGATCATGTCAAACCCACTGAGGAGGTCTAGACTGCGTATCTAGACACTCACCACGATCATCTCTGATGGCTTCAAAGGGTTTTACAGTACACTCACGAAGACCATACTCTAGACAAGATCAATTTCAGAGTATCTCAAATAATTGTCTGTCCAATCATGAGAAGTATGATTCAACCAGAGTCCAAAGTATTTCAAATCCGTCCCAGTCAACCGCGGAATATCGAAAACTTTGGAGGGGATTCTGTAGGCTGTCTAAAAATCACTGAAGACAAGTTATCAAAAAGTAGAATCCAAACTCCAGATGCAAGGCATGATCGCCACCAGCGCAGCACCAAGACGTGAGGGTTGAAACCCGCGTCTTGACATTACTGCAATGACCAAGACGCGGAGCATGAAAAACTCGTCTCAACATTACTGTAGTATCAAGACACGAGGGTTGAAACCCGCTCTCAACATCACTGCAAGGACCAAGACGTGGAGATTGAAAGTCGCGTCTCAGCATTATTGCAGTACCAAGACGCAGAGTCTAAAGCCCGCGTCTCACGTGAAGCTTGACGCAGAATTGGAAGCTCGTGTTTCTCAAGCATCACCTCAATGGCAAAACGCGAGGCCCAAAGCCCGCGTCTCGGTTATAACTGCCCTCATTACTGGGTCAATTACTGCCCACGTAATGAGGTAGTTAACCCCTATTATGGAGTATTTTTAGGGGACACTTTTACCCCCTGAAGCCTCTATAAATAGCCCAGTTTGCTATGGAAGAGGGATCAGAAAAATCTGGTCAGAAGAACTTCGGTTGTAAGCCGTAGAAAGACCAAGATCTCCAGCTAAAAGAAAGAGAAAGTTCAACTCTTCTAACAACTTGCTGCGTACAAGTTTATTTTTGCCTACAATCTCTTTGAGATTCTGGTTGGACAGAAGCTGTGTTACTTCATCCACCATCCAAAGAGAGGATTCCCAAGAGGTCTTGACGTTCACCCGGTCAACAAAAAATAAGATTCACTTTCCATCGCCACATCAAGAATCCGGCATTAAACAAAGGGGAGATTTGAGTTTGAATATTTTCCCTCTCTTGTGAAAGGATTATTGATCCGCTGTAATTTTCTTTACTATCAAATAAAGAATTTACCCCTCGATCTCTAATTTTTCCTCATCAAACAAGAGATGACGACTTCGTTGGGGACTACTTTCTCTATCGATGAGCAAGTTGTGGCGCAAGGTGACGTCACCTATATGGGAAAAATGGTCGAATCACTCATTGTTGAGTTCGACCAGGCAAAGTATGAAGAGTTCCTCTCTTCTGGCTCTAGGAACCCTAGGGCGCGGCAGTACTGCAAGGTCTCCTCGGGGACCCGTTCTCAAGTCCGCTCTGAGACCCCTTCAGACGCGACTGGCAAGAAGGATGTCGTGGCTTACCGCATCATACGTAACGTCCGCGTCAACGTGTCCCACGAGACCCGCGAGGATAGCATTGCTGATGCTCAACCCCCTCATGCCCATCCTCTCCCTCAGCTCTAGGTTACCAGGGGTACCCAATAACCCGTACGGCGTAACCGAAATGCTGAACGTCGACAGAGGCGACGCGCGCGTCAATTACAGACGCAAGAAGCTGGACAACTATCTGTCCAGCAAATACAGGACGTGAGGTTCAAGCCCGCGTCTCTTCTGAATCACGTCAGACGCGCGAAGTCCGCGTTTGGAAACCTAAATATGAAACCCACTAGGCCTGCGTTTCTGAAGCTCTACTTCCCAAACACGACGCTCAGCAGCGCGAGGTCCATGCCTCTCATCCGAGACACGAGACCCGCGTCTCTACAGTTACACGCGGGACCCAGAAGTCCTGTGTTTCTCAAGTGTCGCTAGCCAGATGTGACAATCAGTAACGCGAGGTCCGCGTCTCTTCTAAGCAGAGGCGCGAGACCACGTTTCAGAGCCAAAATGTGAGAACCGCGTCTATCTTACAGGACGTGAGATCCGCATCTCAGAACCCTGCGTCTCAGCTTTGCAACGTAAGGATAGCTCTCAGAAGCTGAAAAGCCCTCGACAACCCGAGGATGATCTCTTTGGTCCTCCTCTGACAGATCTAAGATATTATTTGACGAAGAAAAGGAGTGCTAATCAGATCACTCCATCTTGTTGTTGTGAACGGCTCATCACGGCAATGCTCTCTAAATGCCGCTATAGCTTACATACAAGCAAACAGTCGGTGTTCAGACGATTGACCTCAACCTCTCGATCAGCCAAGAAGCGTCGCTCTCACAGAAAGGGAGCCTTCTCTGACATGGAGTACCCTAAAGTCACTACAAACATGATAAGCAAAAGTAGGGAAAAACAACCGGCAGTCAGCTCCGATGAGTCTGACATGGAACCATAAGGAGTGTATCGGCATACTCGCACTCGAACTGGTGCGGTCGCCCTGATCAACTACAGTGCTCTAGCTCGGGGCATTGAAGTAAATGAATCACATTCTGTCGTTGTAGAATCGCAGGCCTTGAACTCTTCCATAGAGAAGGAAGCCTTCGCGTACATGACAAATACTCCTGAGGAGACGGCCAGGTGCTTTGAACAACAGCCCAGGTCCAGAGGGAACAATTCGATATGATTCATGCTCAATAAGAATCCATCGATTCTCTCAAGCAGATGCTTGCACAATTGCTTGAAGACAAGAGGAAATCAACTGACAAAGCTTCTTCTAAGAAGTCTAAAGGTAAACGGAAAGAAGGAGAAAGCTCATCTTCCATACATATCGAGGAGGAACAATCTAATTCTGAGTCGTCTAAATCCTCATCTAAAGAGGAAGGCAATCCGGAGAATGGGGGTATTCATTCTAAAAGAATGAGTCAATTGGAGCAGCGTCTGGAAGCCCATACCAACCGGAAAGGCCTCCAAGAAGCAGGAGTGGCCGGCCATATCCGACCGAGTGGGATCTTGTCCCATACCCTCCTAAGTTCAAAACTCCAACCCTACAGGCTTTCGACTGGCAAAATGGGACATACTGCTATCCCAATATGAGATGCGCTTTCAACCACAAAAAGCAGTGAAGGGACAAGCGGTGGCCGATTTCCTGGTTGAGCATCCAGATCCAAGAGCAACCGAACTTTACGAGGTTCTCCCAGACGAAGTCGCAGAAGTTTGTACGACCTAGATATCTTTTGAAAGAGGTGTGGCAACTCTCTTCGACGGGGCATCGAGAACAGGTCCGCAAGGGCATGTCATAGCAGGAGTGGGGGTAGTACTGGTCTCCCCACAGAACTATGTGATCTCTCGAGCATTCTCATTAACCGAGCCCTGTTCCAATAATGTAGCAGAATACAATGCCCTCTTGATTGGGATGTAAATCGTCGTGAGATTGGCGTTAAAAATCTCGAAGCGTACGATGACTCTAAACTCATTGTTAACCAAGTTCGCGGGGAGTACGAAGTAGACATAAAGACTTAGTACCCTATTACAACACAACTATTCACATGGCCGTAAGGTTCAAAAATTTTTACATCGACCATGTACCACGCCAGCAAAATGCGCACGCAGATGCACTGGCATCTCTTGCTGCCTCTTTAGCCCTTCCAGCTGGAGTAGTAGAGAAAATACTTGTTTACAGCCACGACTTATATTGCCTAAGAGTCGTTTTTGAAGGTCACCAAAAGCCGACAGGAGACTGTCTAGTTAAAGAAGCTCTAGAAACTTCAACAGGAGCAGAACCTAGGGATTGGCGATTCCCCTACATCGACTATGCATTGTATGACATCCTGCCTGATGATCCCAAGAGGTTGCTGCCATTAGAAGAAAATCCCTCAAATTCTACTATAATGCGATCACGCGAACACTGTATCGTCGATCACAGGATGGGATCCTCCTTTGCTGTCTGTCACAAAGGAAGGCACAGGAAGTACTCAAAGAAGCGTATGTTGGCATGTGTGGAGCTCATCAGCCTGGTCTGAAGCTTGGGGATCGACTCTGAAGACTGGGATATTATTGGCCTAAGATGATCCCAGATGCCATCACTTACGCTAAACGATGTCATGCCTATCAGGTCTATGGTGACTTCATCCATCAAGCAACAGGATATCTTCGCTCTACAACCTCAACTTGGCCATTTGAGATGTGGGGAATGGACGTGGTCGGCCCTATCAGCCCACATTCATCCAAAGGACATCGGTTCATCTTAGCTATAACTGATTACTTTTCTAAATGGGCTGAAGCTATTCCCTTGAGGGAGGTAAAAGCATCTGACGTGATCAAATTTGTTAAACATCACGTCATTTACCGTTTTGGTATACCACGACGGATTGTTCATGATAATGGGCCCTAGTTCGTCATCCAGGCTTTTCAGAGATTCTACAACAAGTTCAGAATCTAAAGTGTGTCCTCAACGGCATACTACCCAGCCGCTAACGGCCTCGCAGAAGCTTTTAACAAGACTATTACGAAACTTCTTAAGAAATTCGTCTCAAAAAGCCAACGCAACTAAGAGGACAAGTTCAGTGAATGCTTATGGGCCTATCGCACGACGGTTAGAACCTCGACGAAGGCTACACCTTTCTCTTTGGTGTATGGGTTTGAAGTTGTGCTCCCATTGTTTTCCATTGTATTTGCAAAGGGAAAAACTTACAATAAAGGGGTTGAGGAGCTAAATTACAAGTATTCTTAAAAAGATTACAAGTAGATCTCCTCAGAGATTCTGGAGAAGTGTGCCGATAGGAGTCTGGTCAGCGCGCGACCACTTTGTCCCTTTGATGATGCGAGCGATGAGATTCCCTTCTCGCTTGGTTCCGGGAATCAGAGAATAGAAGGTTGGTAGAACCCTCTTGCTGCTTCTCAAAATCGCCTTCAATTAGGAATTCCTTCTCGCCTGGTTCCAGAGATTCCTTGAGAGGAAGGACAACGTTAGGGTATCAACACCCTGGATAGAGAAAGCAATTTTCTAAAAGATCTCTGAATTCGAGAGCACACGGTGCTTTTTGAAGAAGTCTCTGCTTGTGGAGTCTTCTCAGAAAATCCGCCCTCTCCCTTGTACCCCTGATGGGCTATTATAGGGAGAGCAGGGTATAATCGTCCCTTGAAAATATAGAAACAGATTGAATTGAATCCGTTTGAATCCGGAAAGTAGCCTTGCTGCGAGGCTAAGATCAGCTTCTGCGAAGCTAAAATTGGCAGGTCGGTTGATCTTCTTGATCCTTTCCATATCGTTGGAGGATTTTCCCTGATCTTCTTACTCGTTTTAGGAGAGTCAAGAGATTGTGGCAATCAACTGCCAAATTTGATCTTTGATTTGATCTTAATTGGATTTGATCTAATTGGATCCGATCTCATCCGGAGATTTGATTGGTCAAAGGTTGACCATAGCAGACCAATGGCGGAGCTGCCCGCATTGAGCTCGTAGCGGAGCTAGAGGCAGCTTCTGGCGAAGTCTGAAAGAAACCCTTTGGCGGAGCTGGAAGTCCTCTGTGGCGAAGTTGCGAGTTGGCTTCCTGGCAAGGCTTTGGATGGCTTCGAGGCGAAGTCGAGTGGTATTAGCCTCTCAAACGAGGCTATCCCTTTGGGCTCATGTGATGCTAAGTGCTAGCATCTTAGACCTGCTGAGGTCTGTTTAGAAATAATCCGAGTTCACTGTCTGCTTGCTGGATCAGTGGAGTCCAAGTTGCTTCCTTGTCCCTCAGAGATGGGTGAAAACTGGTCTTCAGCTCGTCTGTTACTTGTCTTTTGTAAATGTCAACAAGTTTAGACATTGTTAGGACCAATAAGAATCTTATCTTTTTTAAGTGTCAACAAGACCCTCTTCAAAGTTTTCGAAAGTCTACAATAGCTCAGACTTCGAAATACTTTGAACTGCTTTGATCGGTGGAGTGTGAAGTATGAACTTCACCATGATGGTTGAGTTCAGCTTCGCTTTGAATCCTGCTTTGGGATGTAGATTCGCCGAGGAATCATGTAGACTCGCGTCTGGGTAGCTTCGCGGCTAGGTAGCTCCGCATCTGGGCTTCTGGAGATACGTTCGCCCTGGAGCGTTTGTCGCTTTCCCGAGGCCAACTGCCGTGGGCCAGTTACGAGGAGGATTACTCCTTCCTTCGTGCTGATCGAGCGAGATATTCTCCCCTTTGCACGTTTCCAAGGGAGGATATTCCCTTTCTTCAAGGCGCAATAAGTGCCTTTATGAGGGAGAAGTTTCTCCCTTTGCACGGTTTCAAGGGAAACCGTCCCTTTTCTCAAGGCGCAGTAAATGCCTTAAATGCGCTCGTGCTTCCACGCTTGAGGCGGCAGCGCTCAGGCCATGGGGCCTATAAATAGGACACTTGAGGTCCTCTGAAGAGAAGTGATCTGCTCTTCTTCTCTTCTCTTGGTTGAGAGAGATACTCAGATCTCTGAACTAGTGTGAATGCCCACTCTGATCATTATCCGGCCAAGGCCCGGTAAGTCTTGATCATTCAACGACTTCACCGATTTTAGGAAATTCATCTCCCTTAATTCAGCTTTAACAGCTGCTTCAGGGATTAGTTTCCCTTACTCTTCATCTTGCAATTGACTGGTCTGCAGAGAAGGATTTTGACATAGCTTTCCCAACGAAGCTATCATTCTGACTTGATCACAGAAAGATCATTGTATGTTAAGTCCGCTACATAGACAGAACTTGGGACCTGGTATCTTCAAGGTTGAGCCAGTCATGCCATATAGGTGAGGCTAAGACTGTGTCCCATAGGATCAGTCTGGCTTAGCCATATAGGCGAGGCTAGGACTTGGCGTTTGCTGACCTAGCCCATCACTGCTGTGCGAGCGAGGCTTGTCCTCTGTTTTAACTAAAATCGGATTGCTTTGCCCCAAAGAATTCGGCTTTAGCGCTTTTGCAGTGTCTTCTGTGTTTAACTGCTAACTTGCTCCAATTTTGCATTGCAGTGAGCTATGTTCGTCGATCTTGTGTCTTGATGAAAGAGACCGAAAAGTTGCCTTATGCTTCCCCAGTTGAAGCTTTACTTTTAAGCAGGAGGAACAACTTGGGGCAGCTGATGTGTGTCCCAGAGGTTGTTGGCAGCCTTTTATCCGAGATGATTCGTTCTGAGGTGAGGCTGGTGGCCGTTTATCTGAGATGATCCACTTCGGGAAAGCAGACGTCACACCTGTGAGATCACTGACATCACTGCCAATTCCCATTATAGGTGATCTATCGTGTTGGCGGCGATAAGTTCATTGCCGATTTTCATCAAAGGTGATCCAGCTTCCTGGTGGCAAAATCTGCCATTATGTGGAAAATTATGGCCCTGTCCTCGTGGCACAACTGGTTACGGCTTTGTGCAGGAGGAAGGCCTTTCATGTCCAGTTGGTCTGGCTTGAAAGCAGATAAAACCACTTGTATGCTTTTTGCGTAAATGATCTTGCTGAGCAACTGAATCTGTTGTATAAAATACAACTTTGATGTAGCATCAATGTACCTTTCCTCTTAAATCAATGAAAGTTCATTTTCTGCTCATCTGATTTTTGCCTGCCTTTATTGAGAATTTGGCAATAGCGGGGCTAAACTTTGTGCAGAGTTAAGGACGGGGTCTTTTTTTTGAATGAGCTTCGCACGATGCTGGCATATCGGTGAACTGTGCCTTTAGTGGGCTAAGGCAATCTTTTTGGCGAAGTTCTTGAAGAACTTGTGCGAAGTCCACACTTTGACTCATTGGCGAGGTTAAGCCTTAGTGGCTGAGTCAGCATCCGGCCCTCACACTTATTGTACAGAAGCGGGGATACCTGCTATTTGGAACCTTATGTCCCAGCCGGTTTGCTCGGCAGTTTAGGTACGACCAGCTGTATGTGGGCAACCCCAATCCTGATTTGGCCTTCATGGGGAGTCTTATTGACGGGGCCCGTGCCTGGCGATTCTTTACTGCAGGCGGTACTGGGGCGCGGCTGCGTACGCCGTTGAAGAGTCCCAATCTTCAAATGACCCTGTGCTTCTGCCAGTGGTACACAACTTCCAACTCCACACCCTCGATTTCAAGGCCAACAGCTCTAGTGTGAAGTTAATTTCTCAGCGGTTAAAACGGAAGGCTTCTGAGAAGAGGGGAGGCAAAAGGGTCCGCGTCCCGGGCATAGAGGAATTCGTCGCTGTTAATGACAGTGAGGCCTCAGATGCAGGAAGTCCTCGCTTCGAAGCGGGAGCGGGGGCTGAGACTTCTGCGACTGGCTCTGGTGTGATGGGGACCGTTCCCTCTCATCGTGTAGAAGAAGTGGAGGAAGAGGATTCTGATGTCCACTCCAAAAGAAAGCGGGAGGGTAGATCTCGTAGGAAGTCATTGGCGAAGAAGCCCCATCGCCAGGCTCCTAAGGTTGACGTAGAGGGCGACCCCTCAGCAGCGTTCCCTCCTGCTATCCCGTTAATAACGGACCCGTCGGTTGCTGAACCGACTACCGGTGAATTTGCTCCGGATCTGGGTAAGATCAACTCCGTCTGTATAATAGGTCTTTTTGTGTTCCAAATGACTTATTATCGATTCTTCTTGATTATAGGAGCTGAGGCGGCTGGAGAGCAAGGGGAACATTATGATCCCCTATTTACTTATGGAACTGAGGCTGGTTCTTTTACCCTCCTGGAGGAGTCCGGAGGTGATGCGGCTGACATTGGTCCTTCGGGCGCTGGGACTTCCAAAGGAAGTCCTGTAGCGTCAAGCTCTATTGGATGGTCTACGGGAGACTAGGCGAGCGAAAGCGGGCCGGCCATTCGTGCTGATTCCGCCAAGAATTTTCCGATGGAGCCCATGGAGACTGATGCGGCTGCCGAGATGTTTGAGGCGACGTCATCTTATGGTACTGTCCTGACCTCTTGGCTTCTATTGCATGTTGTGTCCTGTCTAAACACAGTCTTATTACAGGTGTTCGGCCTCAAGGTGCATTAGCTTCAAGGGAACCGGCTGATCTTCCTGGGGAGTCCAGGGGTGATATGAGCACTTCGACCGCGGCGGATGCTGCTGTGTTGGATGCGCTATATGGCGACCTGCCCTCTTATTGGCCCCAGCCAGCCGAAGGACCAGGGGCCGAAGAAACGGCAGTTCCGGAGGTGTCCTCACTCCCAACTATATCAATGAGTGAGGTGCCGACAATTTTGCAAAGTGCGGAGCTGAGGGTGATTACAAGCCCTACCTCCCCAACCGTGGTGGTTGAGCCTGCTGTTCAGGAGATGGTCACTAGGGGTGAGCATCGGTCGGTTCGGTTCGGTTTTTGCTAATTTTGCAAAACCGAACCGAACCGATTAGACTTAGTAACCGAACCGAACCGAATCGACTCAGTTCGGTTCGGTTTTCGGTTTTTTCGGTTAGGTCAATATATTGCCATCATTTCTTACATTTTTAAATCACCATTATATTATCATCTTTAATATTATAATTTCAAATATCCATTACCTAAATTAGAAATAAGAAAAAGATTCTAAGCTTAATGTGAATTGAAAATTTCATATTCTAAAACTTTTACACTGTATTTGAGCTTTTATATCAAAACTCATATAATTATTACTAACTTTTAATGATAAGAATGAAAAAAAGAACTATATTAATAAAAATATTATTCTCCATTGTGATGGTGTACTTAATATTGCTTTCACATATTCAACAGAAAAAAGATGGTATTACTAAAACTAATGAGATAAGCTTCCACCACGTTTTATGAACTATATGATTCACTAAATTGAATTTGAGTAGGGTAATATATAGGGTGAGAAATTCGGTTCGGTTCGGTCGATTCGGGTTTTGGAACATAAAACCGAAACCCGACCGAATTAGAGCGGTTCGGTTCGGTTCGGGTTCGGGTTTCGGTTTTTGGTCGGTTATTTCGGTTATAACCGAACTCTGCTCACCCTAATGGTCACTAGCCCTACCTCAGCGGTGGCTAGTGTACTGGTTTCAATGAAGACTCCGCCGAGATCACTGATGACCTGTCATGCTGCTGCAGCCAGTGTTCCTGTTGCTCCTTCCTCGGTGGTATCGACCGGGCTGGCGGATTTTTCTGAAGTTGCCCGTCTGCCAGAGGTGGCCGAGGTTGAAAACGATTATATAGGCGACATAGTTGATAGTTTTTACAAAGGCTTAGGGCGATCCATCGACCTGGTCTTGAAAGGTTCGACTATATCGTTCTCAACTTTGAAGGTGGTCCTCTTCCGCAATATTGAAAGTATTCGGGACCTTGAAGGGTACCACCAGGCCGCTGCCTTGGAGCTCCTGGTAGATCAATTCGAGAGGGACGTAGAGGAATGGCGCCGTCTCAGCCGCTTGGACTTGGAATCTTTAGTTGATGAGCGGTTTGCGCGCCTTGTCGCTCAAAAGCATGAAGCCCGTCTTGCCGCCCAAGAAGCCGCTGAGGCTCTTTCCTCTGATTTGAAATCCTTGGAAACAAGGCAAACAGAGGTTGGGAATGCCATCGATGCCTCCACTAGTGCTCTTCTTGACGCCGAAGATAGGATTGCGAAGGCCAAGGAGATGATTAGGAAGGGAAACTTTCTCTTGTCCAAGACTGAACCGGTGCGTCTTGAAGAATCTGCGCAGCTTGAGCAGCTCAAGGCTCAAAGTGACGAACTCTTGCAGCAGGGATTGTCACAGAGGGCAACTTTGGCGGAGGTCGAAACTCGTTTGGCCCTGGCAATGGATTTTAATGAGGCTGAGCTGAAGTCGCAGGCGGTTGCCCAGGCTGCTGATGACCGGAGGACGAGGCTGGCTTCCCTTGGAGAACGGATCAGATCTTACAATGTACGCCTGTAGGTCGTTGTATATGTGCCTTCATGTATCTCGTCCTTTTGGAGTCAATGAAAATAATAATTTTTGTTTTGACTCCCTGTCGATTCTCCCAATTGTTTCATTTTCTGAATTGTTGGTTCCAAATTGTATTGGTGCCATTTGAGAGAATAGTCCTTTGCTGGATTGAATGTTGAAACTTGGCAGTCTGTCAGTTCAGAGGTCGCGATGACATAACTGGTTGAGGAGCCACCGAGCTTCAAAGTTGGTGAAACTTGTCTTTTGTAAATGTCAACAAGTATCGAGACCTGTCTTTTGTAAATGTCAACAGGGCTCGGGGTTGAGACTTGTCTTTTGTAAGCTCAAAATTGAGACTTGGCTGTCTGCTGGTTCAAAGGTCACAATGACATAACCGAATGAGACGCCACCAAGCTCAAGGTTGGTGATACTTATCTTTTGTAAATGTCAATAAGTATCGAGACCTGTCTTTTGTAAATGTCAACAGGGCTCGGGGTTGAGACTTGTCTTTTGTAAATGTCGACAAGCTCGAAATTGAGACTTGGCTGTCTGCTGGTTCAGAGGTCGCAATGACATAACCGAATGAGACGCCACCAAGTTCAAAGTTGGTGATACTTATCTTTTGTAAATGTCAATAAGTATCGAGACCTGTCTTTTGTAAATGTCAACAGGGCTCGGGGTTGAGACTTGTCTTTTGTAAATGTCGACAAGCTCGAAATTGAGACTTGGCTGTCTGCTGGTTCAGAGGTCGCAATGACATAAACGAATGAGACGCCACCAAGCTCAAGGTTGGTGATACTTGTCTTTTGTAGATGTCAACAAGTATCGAGACTTGTCTTTTGTAAATGTCAACAGGGCTCGGGGCTGAGACTTGTCTTTTGTAAATGTCGACAAGCTCGAAATTGAAACTTGGCTGTCTGCTGGTTCAGAGGTCGCAATGACATAACCGAATGAGACGCCACCAAGCTCAAAGTTGGTGATACTTATCTTTTGTAAATGTCAATAAGTATTGAGACCTATCTTTGTAAATGTCAACAGGGCTCAAAAATTGTAATGGAGTTTGGGCAAAGTCTCGTTTTCACGGGGAGAAACGAGGGAATCACTGTCATAGGTTTAATGTTAACGTAATAGCGAAATGCATATGTGGTCTTACCATTCTATGGATGAGAATTGGTAAGTGATTTTGGAGGTCTCGTTTTCACAGGGAAAAACGAGGGAATCACTGTCATAGGTTTAGTGTTAACGTAACAGCGAAATGCATATGTGGTCTTACCATTCTATGGATGAGAATTGGTAAGTGATTTTGGAGAGGGAATCAAATGGGAACTGGTCCCTTAGGATTTTTACCAAATCCCCAGCTGTCAACGGGTTTGATATGCCTTTACCAACTACCGTTTGGGTTGGGCTAGCCATGCTATTCCCCTCAGCATGATGAGTTATCGAGGACTTATGTTGGGCTTACAGGCCAACATTTTCCTCTATCCTTAATCGTTAAGGATGTCGGATTATCTGGTTAATATATGCATAACCTCGATTCTCCTTCGGGACAGCCAGTGCGTGACCAGGTTCCTACTGGTTTACGGTTGTATTATCTCGCTTGGAGGAAGAGAAAGGCTCTCTTTGTGTGTACTTTGGACACGAAGATCTTGATCAGAGGTGTAATGTTAACTTGATCATGAGAAGGATCCTTGATTAAGGATAATACTTCTTTAAGAACTTGCCATTGATCGGCATCATGAGTAGGTCGCCATCTGAAGTCGTAAGGCGGTATGCTCCGTTTGAATAGACTGTTTCTATCACAAACGGTCCTTCCCATTTAGGCTGGAATTTTCCTTGGTCTTGTGCGTCATAATCATCGGTCGTCTGACGGCTAAAACTAGGTCTCCTTTCTGGAAGACCCTCTGTTTGACCTTCTTATTGAAGGCTTTTGAGATTCGAGCTTAATATAGCTCAATATGTTGCTGGGCTTGAAGTCGCTTCTCATCTAGGGCTTCGAGCTCTTGAAGGCGCAGGCGATCATTATCTTCTGATGTGATCTTAGTCATTAGAGCAACTCGTAACGACGGCGTCTGGATTTCCAATGGGATGACTGCTTCGCACCCATATACTAGAGAGAAAGGCGTATTACCTGTCGGTGTTCGAGCCGTGGTCCGGTAGGCCCAAAGACATTCGCCAAGCTTTTCGTCCCAATCTCGCTTGTTCGAGGAGACGAATTTCTTGAGTAGCTTGATGATCGTCTTGTTGAATGCTTCCGCTAAACCATTGGCGGTAGGATTATAGGCGGTTGAAGCCACATTCTGAATTCGGTATTTATCGCAGAACCGATAGAATATTTGGCTTATGAATTGGGGACCGTTGTCGTGGATGATCCGCCTAGGGACACCAAATCGATAGATGACATGGTGTTTGATAAAGTTAACAACATTAGAGGTCTTGACTTCAGTTAATGGTATAGCCTCCGCCCACTTTGAAAAGTAGTCGGTTATTGCAAGGATGAACGGTGACCTTTCATCGAAGAGGGACTAATTGGCCCTACGACATCTACTCCCCATGCTTCAAATGGCCATGAAGCAACAGTCGGGTGGAGCAGCTCCGAAGGCTGGTGTATGAAGTCCGCATGAACTTGGCATGCTTTACACCTTCGTGCATATTGGATAGCATCGGCTATGATGGTTGGCCAATAATATCCAAGCCTATGCAATCTGTCTTTAAGCTTTGGACCTGGCTGATGAGCTCCGCAAGTGCCGTCGTGTGCTTCTTTAAGCACTTCCTGTGCCTCTGAATTGGAAAGGCAACGGAGGAGGACACCGTCATATGAACGACGGTAAAGTGTCTTCAGAGTTGGATCGTAGTAGAAACGGAGAGACCTTCGTCTGACAGATGCCGCTTCTTTAGGATCGTCTGGAAGCAGACCGTGCAAAACATAGTCAATGAGAGGAAAGCGCCAATCTCTCAGCTCAAAATCCGTGGAGACATTATAGACTTCTCAGGTTCTTAACATATGCTTAGAGCATACAAGATGTTGAGTTACGACTGTGAGGTGATACTCGGTGTCGGCTGGCAAGGCCAGTGTTGTAGCTAATGTAGCAAGAGCGTCTGCCTTGGTATTTTGAGATCGAGACACGTGCCCGATGTAGAAGCCTTCAAATAGGTTAGCCAATTCAACGACCGTGTGATAATAAGGCACCAAGTCCTCATGGCGGACTTCGTATTCGCCTTTAACCTGATTGATGATCAGTTTTGAGTCGCCATAAGCTTCGAGGTAGCGTACCCCCATTCCATGGGCAAGTTGAAGACCGATGAGCAGAGCATTGTATTCTGCTACATTGTTGGAGCATGATTCTGTCAGAGAAAATGCTCTGGGAAGGACATGATTCTGTGGGGAGATAAACACAACCCCACTCCGGCAATGATCTTGCCTTTAAGGCCCATTCGCGATGCTCCATCGAAGAATATCTGCCACACTTCCTCCTCAGAGGTTGCATAAAACTCGAAGACTTCATCAGGGATATCTTCGTGAAGTTTTGAATGTTCCGGAACTGGATGAGCAGCCAAGAACTCTGCAAGGGCCTGGCCTTTAACCGCCTTCTGAGGGTGAAGATCATGTCGTATTAAGACAATAAAAGTGCCCACTTAGCCAATCTTGAATTCAATGATCCTGGCTTCGTCATAAGAAGACGCAATGTGTTTACTCTGGAGATGACATGTATGGTCTGCCCGACCAAATAATGCCGTGTCTTCTGAACAGCGAAGACGAGAGCTAAACACTCTTTCTCGATAGGGCTGTAGCGAGATTCCGCTCCTATGAGAGTTCTGCTCAGATAATAAATGGCCTGCTCGTGGTCATTGTCGTCCTTTTGAGCGAGGAGGGCACCGAGGGAGTAGTCCAGAGCTTTTACATAAAGCAAAAATGGTTTCCCTGATGTAGGGGCCACCAAGACTGGAGGTTTTGTGAGGTACCTCTTGATGTCTTCATAAGCTTCCTGGCAAGCTTGATCCCATACGAAGGAAGCACCCTTTTTCATGAGTCGGGTGAACGGTTGACAGCGGCCTGAGAGATTTACAATGAATCTTCTGATATAAGCCAGCCTGCCTTGCAAGCCCCTGAGCTCTTTGAGGTTCCTTGGTGGATGCATGCCCTGAATGGCTTTAACTTTGTCTGGGTCAAGATGAATCCCTTTTGATGTAACAATGAACCCAAGGAACTTGCCACTTGACACTTCCAAGAAGGATTTTGTCGGGTTCATTTTCAGTTGATGAGCTCGCATTATGTCGAACATCGTTCTCAGGTCGCGAAGATGTTCATTCTTGTTGCGGCTTTTGACGGCAATGTCGTCGACATAGCACTCTACCGTTTTTCGGAGATGATCGCGGAAGATCGTACTCATCGCCCGCTGGTAGGTTGCTCCGCGTTCTTCAGTCCGAAGGGCATTACAGTGTAGCAGTATACCCCCAATGGTGTTCGAAACGAAGTATGCTTCTCGTCGTCGGGATACATCTTAATCTAGTTGTATCCTGAAAAGCCGTCCATGAAAGACATCCTTTCGAACCCGCATGTGTTGTCAATCATGACATCGGTGATGGGTAGCGGGAATTCGTCTTTAGGACAGGCCGTATTAAGATCACGGTAGTCGATGCAGATCCGTATTTTCCCGTTCTTTTTTAGGACGGGGACGATGTTGGCTACCCAATCTGGATGTTGTTCCTCCCGGATGAAGCCACATGCAATGAGCTTGTGAACTTCGACTTCAATAGCTTCCATAATGTTTGGGCGAAACTGACGTTTTGTTGCTGCTTGACTGGCTTGACGTCAGGCTTGATGTTTAGACGGTGCATAGCGACCTGTGGATCAAGTCCGGGCATATCTTCGTAGCTCCATGCGAAGACATCTATATACTCTTTTATGAGCATTATCAATTCTTCCTTTTCTATAAGTGATAGGCTTTCACTTATAAAGATGGGTTTGGGATGATCTTGACTTCCCAGGTTGACCTGCATCACCTTGTCTTCAGTAGGTGGTTCGCGCAGTTCGAATCGATTTTCCCACTGGAGGTTTAATTGTTGGGCCCATGGCTCCTCATTAATAGCGTCTGCGGGCTCCAATTGACTGCTTGAAGTCATATTGACAGTGAGGTCTTCGAACATTCCTCCTACACTGATATCCGAGTCCCACTCGGAGGATGAGGCCGAATGTGATGGAATTGATCCATCGTCCTTGGTTTGAACTGTTTTGATGATGTGGGTGTAACATACCCTAACCCTGCGTGTACTATCATAGTAATTTGCAGGCTTCCCTTTTGGGACAAAATTACGCATCAAGCTGCGCCTTCCTTTTCCAAAGTTCAGGCCCATTCCATGCTTCAAGTTATATCTCATTTTCTTCATAATGTGACGTGCCGGCTGCGCGTAATGGAAGAACTGTGGAGTATCTGAACCTGAACTTGAATCTGCAACTGTAGGTCCCCGTGGTTGGATTCTACCGAAGATTATCGGTAACTGCCCTTGTTTGGACGGAGGGATCACCAGCGTGGCCCCTTCCATAGCTTCCATAGGTGTGCTGGCCGCACTCGGCTTATGTAAAGGCATGTGTAGGGAGCTATCTGTAATGGATTCAAATAGCCCAACACTCGCAAGATAATCAAAAGAAATATTATAATTAATTACCCGTTCACCTTCATCCTCTGAAGGAGTATTACATAGGGGATTATTGAGACATTCTATAATTGGTTCACCAATCAGAATGGCTGGCATGCCTGCTTCGGATTCTAAATCCGCCTCATTGCCACTTTCATCATCGTCCGGCAATGGTTCTTTAGGTGTCTCACCGGCCTCTTGATACAGGAGAGCGTCAGTGAAGTAATTTTCCAACCCTTTGAACGGTTGCTTCTCAGCAAAGACAGTTCGTACTGTCGCGTTATCTTCAACATATTTGAAGCATTGGTGCAGAGTAGAGGGAACGATCTAGTTGGCATGGATCCATGGCCGTCCCAGCAGCAGGTTATATGATGTCTCAGCGTCAATGACATAGCATGTCACTTCTAACTTCAGGCTCCCGATTCTGCAACGGAGTCGAATTTTCCCCAGTGGATGACTGCTCCCGGCGTTAAAACCGTATATTGTAGTAGTGGTTGCGGATAACCTGTACAGTGGTATGCCGAGGAAGTAAAGAAGCCTTTTGGGGATGATGCTGAGTGCGGACCCCGGATCGACTTGTATTCTTTCTATGCACGTTGAACTGATATATCCGGTGTAGTAAAGAGGTCGATCGTGCTTGTTGTCTTTGAGAAGCATATCTTCCGCCGTGAATGTAATAGCGGGCACCTTGGATTGTGTATGATGACATTCTGGGTAAGGAGACTGAACGTCGTTGTTAGGGATCTCAGGCATGCATGTCAGAAAGGATTCTGAATTGGCTAGCGCATCCCTGAGTGCTTCTCTTGTTTCTTTTGAGAGGCGAAGGAGCTCGTGTATAGTGATACGAGCTGGGATATTGGCCAGTTGAGCCAATATGTCAAACCAAAAGGGCGTATCAAACCCTTGGCCTGGTGGTTTCTTCAACACGTGGTCGAATCGTACCTCCTTAGGCCTCTCTTTTCCCTTGGTTGGGATTGGAGTGGATGCTGGTACTTGTACTGACGTCGTTTGCTGTTGTGTCTCGTCAGTAGACTTTTCATACTGCCTCAAGTATGATTTTCCGGATCGGGTGCCCGTCTGTTGAGGCGTATCGGCTTGCGCCGTGCAAGCGAGCTTTTCCCCTTCTGAATCGCTGAGGGAAGCTGATGTAAAATTCCCATCGTCTGGCAGGATGGAAATGACATTGCAAGATTTGCCCTTTGACTTGGGCTTCTTGAATCCCACTGCACGTCTTGGACGAGGTCTGGGTGTATCCACATGATTTCTCCTGTCCGCAATGTTAAGAGAACAAGACCCTTATTGTTTTGAGTTGTAGCTGGAGGATGCTTGACGTCCAACCGTGGAGCAGGGACTGGATAAGTTCCGTCAGGAACTGTGACCTTTGGAGTTTTGCTGAACTCGAGGGTCACCATATTGGCAGTGACTTTTTTCTGCTCCGTCTTCAATGTCAGAACCCCGGCATCGATTAGGGATTGTATTCTGTCCTTGAGGACATAACACTTGTCAGTAGGATGGTAGATCATCCTGTGGTAGAGGCAGTAGTATTTAGGGTCGTTTGTGCGCCCTATCTCATTGGGACGCCGAGCATCTGGCAGTTTCATTTTGTTCTCTTTGTGGAGCAGATGGAATATCGTGACCACTGATCGTCTTTGAAGGAGTACTGCTTTGGAGGGAAATTAGGCTCCTGATTGTTGAAGCCGCTCTTCTTGGTCTTCGACTGCACATCTCCGGATAACTCCACAGACATAGTCTCTTTGCCTTTAGCTTGAGAAGATTGCGGCAGGTCGCTACGCCCTTTGTTGTTTGTCCCCCACTTGCCTCTAGGGGTGGATGGTTCAAACTTTTTAGCCGACTTCTCGGCTATCACTGCTTGTTCGACCAATTCCTTCCAAGTGTGGGCTTTGACAGCCCCCATGCGAACTTCCACTTGGTCTAAGAAGTTGTGTCTGCATGTCTGTAAGAGCATGGGTAATGGCATCCCTGCTGGGCACATCAAGGATAAATTTCTGAACCGTTCAATGTAGTCACGGACAGATTCGCCCTTCCTCTGCACAGTGGAAAGGAGCTTGTCATGGTCACTTCGGTATCGTCCTCATAGAAACGAGAGAGGAACCGAGTTTCCAGGTCGATCCAAGAGTTGATAGAGCCCGGGGGGAGACTTCGGAACCAGTCAAATGCCACCCCCTTTAAGGTACCAATGAATAGCCTAGCTATGATGGCGTCATTGCTTATAACATTACCAGTCTGAGACCAGAAATAGTAGATGTGCTGATTTGGCGAGCTCTTTCCATCATAGGTATGCAACGTTGGTGGTTTGAACTTAGGTGGATATGGCACCGAATCCCACTCCAGCGGATAAGGACGGACTGCCCCTACCTTCTTTAATTCATCCCTCTGAGCTAGGGATGCGATTTGAGCTTGGAGGCCCTTAAGGACTTCGGCGTCTAAGGAAGAACCCTCCTTAGATTTCTCCGCTTTGGCTGCTCATTACTGAAGTGTTCATTCTCATCGTGATTGCTCCCGGCATCGTTGTCATTCCAATTGCTGAGGAGTCGAGCAAGCATCTGCTGAATATTATCCAAGGCTTCTTGCTGGGTTCTGAAAGTTTGCTCCTGAGCTTCCAGGCGCCGACGAAGGTCGTCGTTGACGTTATCAGCCATATTGACTGATGCTCTGTCTATTCGCACCGAGCTAACTGTCGCCGAAGAGGCGTACCCACTATCTTCATCTTCTTCGTCTGATGATTGGAGTGATCTCCTGGGCTGTGATGAGGCTAGGGCCGTCGAGGAAGAAGGCTGCTCGTAACTGTAGGGTATCGCCACCCTGGATCTGGTGTTTCGGAAGACACCTTCTTCATGCACCAAGACTTCGCCTAAGCCTGGGCTGTAGTCTGGATCTGGGAAGCTGCGGGTGTCGTCAGATGTTTGACTTCCTCCGCGTAACTCTCATCCTCTCCCAGTCATGTTGACGGATACGGAGGCTGGATCTCGTGAGGTGCTCCTTCTGCGATGCTTTATAGGGAGATGCACAGACAGCCGATCAAAGACTGATTGCCGGCATGGAGGAGTGGCGAGGATTCGTCGTGACTGGCAACGAGCTGAATGGATTGTCACCAGCTGGCATCCCCTTTGTTGACAACAGGGGGAAGTGATCCGGAAAGACACCGACTTCCGCTTGTTCGCCAAGAATTCCCGCAAGTCAGGCCCATGGGAGCCTACATAATCTTGTGGAGAGGCCTTTCTAGAGCGTACATATGATGATGTTCCGTTCCTCTTATCCCTGCGGAAGGGATTAGCACTGAATAGTACTTCAGTTCTAGCTTCGACAACAAGTGCGAGCTTAATGTCTGACGAACTGGAGAGCGGAGCACGCTGTGGTGCTTTACCCACTATGCCGCTGCAAAGGGGATTTGCCTTAGATATAACACTCTGGCCCTAGCCTCGCGGCCATGGACGCAGTGAGTATGCTGTGGTACAGTAGCTTCGCTCATAAGAACGATGCTGGCACCAGGCATTGCTGCTCTTGAATTGGGCGACAGTATGATTGCCGTCTTTACTTTATGATTGGAGCAGACAGACATCTTGCCTTTTTCTTCGCAAGAGAGGCGCGGTTTAGGCGTAGCTACGCCTGAAGCTTCGGTTGGAGACTTCTGTTTAGGCTTCCATACCCGCCTTGGCAGAGGAGATTTAGGTTCGCAAGGAACCTGATTAGCCACACGCGGGGCTGAGGGGTGTTGGCAGAATTCTACTTCCGTTTCTGCTTTGAAACCTTGGTCGTGAAAACCTTCCTATGCTTCCGTGCTGAAAGCATTGGGCCACCCCAGAGAGGACTTCTTCAAATCTTCCTTGATCGAACTGAACCACCAAGTTCTCACAAGCAAAGGAATCAGACTGCGGACGTGCTTCCTTGTTGCGCCAAATAACCGCAGTAGGTTCGCAGAGAACCTTTTCTGTCTCCGCAGAGACTTTCCTTGAAGATTTAGCCAGAGAAGCTCTGGCTGCACCGGCTTTTCTGAATTCAGAGTTAGATCCGAAGGTCTGTTCGTCGCATTGCGACACTTGATTCTCGGCAGTGGAGAATGAGGTCCCCAGCGGAGTCGCCATCTTGTTTTCCATTGTATTTGCAAAGGGTAAAACTTACAATAAAAGGGGTTGAGGAGCTAAATTACAAGTATTCTTAAAAAGATTACAAGTAGATCTCCTCAGAGATTCTAGAGAAGTGTACCGATAGGAGTCTGGTCAGCGCGCGACCACTTTGTCCCTTTGACGATGCGAGTGATGAGATTCCCTTCTCGCCTGGTTCCGGGAATCAGAGAATAGAAGGTTGGTAGAACCCTCTTGCTGCTTCTCAAAATCGCCTTCAATTAGGAATTCCTTCTCGCCTGGTTCCGGAGATTCCTTGAGAGGAAGGACGACGTTAGGGTATCAACACCCTGGATAGAGAAAGCAATTCTCTAAAAGATCTCTGAATTCGAGAGCACACGGTGCTTTTTGAAGAAGTCTCTGCTTGTGGAGTCTTCTCAGAAAATCCGCCCTCTCCCTTGTACCCCTGATGGGCTATTTATAGGGAGAGCAGGGTATAATCGTCCCTTGAAAATATAGAAACAGATTGAATCGAATCCGTTTGAATCTGGAAAGTAGCCTTGCTGCGAGGCTAAGATTAGCTTCTGCGAAGCTAGAATTGGCAGGTCGGTTGATCTTCTTGATCCTTTCCATATCGTTGGAGGATTTCCCCTAATCTTCTTAGTCATTTTAGGAGAGTCAAGAGATTGTGACAATCAACTGCCAAATTTGATCATTGATTTGATCTTAATTGGATTTGATCTGATTGGATCCGATCTCATTCGGAGATTTGATTGGTCAAAGGTTGACCATAGCAGACCAATGGCGGAGCTGCCCGCATTGAGCTCGTAGCGGAACTAGAGGCAGCTTCTGGCGAAGTCTGAAAGAAACCCTTTGGCGGAGCTGGAAGTCCTCTGTGGCGAAGTTGCGAGTTGGCTTCCTGGAGAGGCTTTGGATAGCTTCGAGGCGAAGTCGAGTGGTATTAGCCTCTCAAGCGAGGCTATCCCTTTGGGCTCATGTGATGCTAAGTGCTAGCATCTTAGACCTGCTGAGGTCTGTTTAGAAACAATCCGGATTCACTGGCTGCTTGCTGGATCAGTAGAGTCCAAGTTGCTTCCTTGTCCCTCGGAGATGGGTGAAAACTGGTCTTCATCTCGTCTGTCACTTGTCTTTTGTAAATGTCAACAAGTTTAGACATTGTTCGGACCAATAAGAATCTTGTCTTTTTTAAGTGTCAACACCCATTAGAAATCCAAATCTCATCTCCACGTGTCGCCTTGGCAATCGAGATGACAAATGAGGAGAAGCATCGACTGCAACTCCAAGAACTGGAAGCGTTGGACGATAAACGAAGCTCAACAGCAAATCGAGCTCTATCAAGCTCGAATTACTAGAGCCTTCAATAAGAAAGTCATGGAGCGAACTTTCAAACAAGGCGACCTTGTCTTAGCTGTCAGAAAACCTATGGTGATGACGCATAAGACCACAGAAAAATTTCAGCCCAAATGGGAGGGACCATTTGTAGTAGAGTCGGTCTACTCAAATGGAGCATATCGCCTCATAACCTCAGACGGTGATACGCTCATGATGCCAATCAATGGCAAATTCTTGAAGAAATACTATCCTTGATGGCACTCTTCTCCTGATCAGGTTAATACTACACCTCTAACCGAAGCTCCAGATCCAAGATCAACGCCAAGGAAAGCTTTCTTCCTCTACTGGATAACATCACAGTCAATCAGCATCAAGCTAATCAAACGCTGATTACATCATGATGCATGATGTAAATATTGAAGAAGGAACAAAATGTAAAACTTCAGTTTTAGTTTAGTTACTCTTCTACTGACATCCGACACCTCCGATGGCTAAGGATAGCAAAAAATATTGGCTTTCAAGTATAACATAAGTCTTCGACAACTATCATGCTAAGGGAATAGCATGGCTAGCCCAACTTAATGATAGTTGGTAAAGGTACACTAAATCGTTGATAGCTGAGGGTTTGCTAAAAATCTTAATGGAGTTGGTCCCACTCCTCTCCTCCAAAATCTCTTACTAATTCTCACCTACAGAATGGTAAGGCCACAAAAATACCTGTGTTCATCTTCCTAATGAAATGAACTGGGATTTGTTAAGTTAATATTAAACCTTTGACAAATCAGATTTTTCCCCAGTGGATTCAGTCAAGTTAATCATAAACCTCTCACAACAAAACTCATTAGTTAGAAATCATCGCTGTAAGTTTAATACTACACCTCTAACGGTAAATTTCCCATGTCTCAAGAAATCAACGATTGTCACGTTAATATTAAACCTCTAATAGTTCATTCTACTCTCCACCCAAAATCCCCTACCAATTCTCTTCCATAGAAGGGTAAATCCATAATTGCAATCATTGCTATGTTAACACTATACCTCTGACAATGAAAAATTCCAATGCTCCCCAACGAGCGCAAACTTCACTTGTCTCTCCTCTATATGCAAACTTCACTTGTCAATTCTCATAATAGAATGACAAGTCCTCAAAATTGCTCATATCGCAAATCAATCACTGTCAAGTTAACACTACACCTCTGACATCCCAAACTTCACTTGTCAATTCTCATCAATAGAATGACAAGTTCAAAATTGCTCATATCGCAAATCAACCACTGTCAAGTTAACACTACACCTCTGACATCCCAAACTTCACTTGTCAATCCTCATCAATAGAATGATAAGTCCTCAAAATTGCTCATATCGTAAATCAACCACTGTCAAGTTAACACTACACCTCTGACATCCCAAACTTCACTTGTTAATCCTCATCAATAGAATGACAAGTGTCACGCCCCACTTCCCAAAATACGCGGGAATGGAGTCGCGACGAGAGTCGGCGACGTATATACACGAGGAAAATACCCCACGTATATACGCTAAGCCTAAATTAACCTGAACAAGCTATAATCAGAACTATAATAATCATCGAATCACTGCAACAATACATATACATGATAACAGATGGATAATGACAAGGATATGGCAGTTGAAAGCGATAAAAGATAGAATCATGAAATAACAGGGATAGAATGACAGGCTAAATGTGATATACGAGAATCAAGGAATAATAGCAGGAACAGAAAATGCAAAAGTACCAGAATCAAAGGAAGAGGACCCAAGCTCCTCGCAAAGCGTACCGCCTCAGTAAACACCTGCACATTAGAAACAATCGTCCAATAGCTGGATGTGCAAACCCAGGGTCGTCAGAACGCGACCATGGTGAGTGTGTGTGTAAAAGAGAAAAGCTCGTGACATAAACAGTGTGCATAAAATAATAATAGATAACTGCAACACTAAATAACATGATAAATAAACACTGAATAACAATACATGGATAAGTACAGATAAAAGACAAGTAAAATACTGTAACGAAACAACTGATGTCAACATGTGTAACCTAGCATGTCACTAGTTGTTATACAACCCGGTCATGGTTATAGTTATATGTCTATCACAGTGATATGAATGTACAATCAGGTAATTATGGTCAGTCATAAAACATTAACAGTTCATTATCATTTATTATGTCAGCGAACACCAATTGTCACCTGTAATAGACGCATCCCATACTACGCCTACTACATGTGTCAATCAGGGTTCTAAGTTATTGAAACTGATCGGTTGGAGACATTGTCTATGTTTTAGGTGGGTCCCGTACATACCCGGGATCACGGCCCAGATGCCTGGCGCTGAACCAGGCCCTACCGCCAGGTAGTCAGTAACAGTAACAGTACTCATAGTATCACTGTGGAACAGTAAACTCACAGTAGCACTGTGGAACAGTAAACAGATGGGATGTCAGTCATCCCCCGGAACCCTGCAGTGGAACCGTAAGTCGGCTGCGCAACCTGTATCCTAGGTCTACCCAAAATACAGACACTGTCTCCTCCATCAATTTCCCCAATCCCGGTGTAAGTTGTCCATTTACATTATTATTCATTCAATTCAGTTAAATCAGTCAATGTCAATATTATCTAGAATACTGGACGATACGGTAACAGTAACATAACAGTACAGTAACAGTCAATCAGTGATCGTATACACGGTAAACAATATCAGTAACAGTGAACAGTAACAATAACTGTGTATACGATGAACAATAGGACTGTACCGTGGTTACGGTCAAACAATCATTTCCCAGTAACTTCCAGTAATCTGAATACTAGGTTATTAGTCAGGTGTCAAGCATGACCAGTCAAGTTCAGCTCACGAATATCCAACTAATTCTCACCTGCCTTATCATCAGAAAGATAATCAAATCTACTAATGAACTGATCACTATCATCTGGCAACTCTGAGTACAAGAACACTGATATCGACTAGGTCACTATCACAATAACTCAATCTCTGTTAACAGGTGTAATCCAGTCTCTAACATCATAACTAGTCCACATCAATATCTGAATGAATCATCACTTAAGTTGTTAACAAAGAAAGAATAACAAGTCTGGAAGTCTTCTACAAAAAAATATATCATCTGTCCTCTATAACTCTAGTTCAGTCCAAATCACAGTCCAACTCTGAAATGGTCCATGTACCATCCAATCGTCAAGAACTCTAATCTTTTAATAAGGTAAGATCACATCTAATATGTCCTCAAACAGTTGTAATATAGAATAGCTACTTCTGATACTTAACATCAACGACATATCATCTAATGAATCTCAAATACTCAACTATAAATCCAAGTCATTACACCCAACTCATAATTCCAATAGTTACTTGATCATCGAGTACCAATACACATCGAGTAATCCAATACAATAAACACCGTTCCAACATATATCAATAATCATAGTTTAGTTCTCTCACTCCATCAGTCTACGCTGAACCATAAGTCTTCACAGTTCCTCTTCTATTATGATCAGTCATAATATCCTAATACTCGGCAACATAACTGATACATACATATAAGATCTATCAGGTCAAGTCAATTCAATCAATATCTATTCCTCAAAACCAGATACATTCCAACTATAGTCAAGATCATAACTAAAGAGAGTAACGTCCTCAATCAATAAGAAATATAGATCATCTTTACATCTAGTATCCAACGTCGGTAAGATCATCAGTACTCCATCAACATAATTAAGGTAAATCTGAAAGTCTTTGGTCTAATAATCTAAAACCAAGATCATGTTACATGTCTATTTTAAGGGTAAGTTATACACTCACATAATGACGATCCAACAAGATCAAGCTCCTCTATAAACTGATCAAGATCCCATATAAATATATCATAGGTCAACTCTAACTCTAACTAAGTCAATGCCAATCCAAATATCAGCAAATCAGTATATTGGTAAAGCAATGTCATATCTAACACTTCCTCGATATCCACGGGAATTCTAGTCGGGATAATCACCAACAACTGCCAATAAACACTATGTCTAATATATGTCCTCTAACCTCAAATATAATGTAGTTCAACTGATAGTAGATCAAATCAAGTCACAGTTCAGGGTATCCAATGCTAGGCCTAAGCCAATATTGGCGATCTACCGACACATGAAATGACACTAATCAATACTCTGATCAACAAAATAAATAAGGTGAATGTTCGCTCATGACTCATAGAGTGATACAGATATTCACACTGGTAAAATAAATCAAATAGTCACATGATATGATAAAAGTAAAACATAATACACATAGATAACGGTAAATAAGAAAATGAGTCAAAATAAACACTCACTTGGAATGACGCAGTTTCGGAACCGAATCGCCGTCTGGTCTCACTGCACGAACCAGTACTGATCTACGAATCGTCCCATGAATCGGTCTTCGAATCGCCTATGTATCGGGTCCACAATGAGCACGAATCTGGATCGGGTTCGAATCTCCTGAAGCTGGGTTCAGATCTCACTGAACAAATCCGAAATGCTGTAACACGCGACCAACACATACAAATAAATATAAATGCACGCTAAACACCCACACGTGCATACAGATACATACGCGTATACCCCTACACGTACATATACAAGCATACACATACATACATACTCATTAATTAAGACCCATTCATTAATCACTAAACTATACATATAAATGATTAAAGAACAAATTCATGCCTAATTATATGCCATGCATAAATACATGCATGCATGAAATTGAACACACTATATATAATATAAATACATAACACATGCATTTAGGCAAACACCCACACACGCAGCACAACCACATTTACAAGGCCATGCACTAAAGACAAACTAATAAACATGCAAATTAAATGTTTCATAACTACACACATGAAATTAACATACACAAGAGAGAAGGAGAAACTCACGCTACGGGGTGAATTGCGGCGCACCGACGGAGGATCTAACGGAAGCGTCGGGGGCCACGGAGGAGGTCGTTGGATAGAGCATGTCGCCGTGAAGGGCGTGGGTGCGTTCGCGCTCGCCGACGGTGATCAACGGTATCCCGCGGGGAGCCGAAAAATGACTCGGAGCAAGGTATTTGCCGTACATGAAATAAAACACATACTAATTAAATTATATTACATGCCTATATGTTTCAACCAATCAAAATCACACATAAAATGAAAGAAGGGAATTTGAGAGTATAAGGGACACTCACGCATGGGGACCCTGCACTTCACCATGTGCTGCAGTGACATTCATGGGTTGCCTTTGCCTTGGTTGTTGCCGCCACACATGAAAATTACACACCCCCAATATAATATATATACCAAATATATATAGATACACATATAAAAGGAAAGAAAGGGAGTAGGAACTCACCAAGCCTCACGGCCAATCGATGCGGCCCGGGTTGCCATCCGAATGGGAGCAACAACAGGTGGAGGGGGCGTGGTTGCTGCGGCTGTTGGTGATGGACGGGGAGAGTGATAAATTGTATGGTGGGAATGGAGAGTAACCAAGAGATTGAGTTGATGGCTTAGTAGAGGGTGTGCGTGGATCTGGAGTTCGGCATGCTGGTGCACAGTTGTGCTCTACCATGGCTGCCAACAGAGGAGGGTGCAACAAGTTAAAGGGACTAGGTGTTATGGTGAAGATGGCACAGGTGGAAGAGGGGGATGTTCGCGGGCTTCCACGATGGTGGAGTTGAGAGATGTGGCAAGGGAGGTGTGATCCGTGTGGGGGGTTGCGTCGTGTTGCCGACTGGTGCGTGGGGATTGGTGATGGCGTGGAGGTTGGGCGGCTGTGTGAAGAGAATAGATAGATTAGGGATTAGGTTTAGGTTAATGATAATTTTATAGGATAGGTTATTGGGTCTAATGGGTAGCGGGTATTGGGTCTGGAATCCAAACGGGTTGAGGGTATAGGATCACCAATGGGCAGTGAGTTTAGACAACGGGTTAGGTACCAGGATTCATAATGGGTGTAAGGATCAACAAGTTAATGAGTAATGGGTTTCGGGTAGATAAAAGATATAGTCAAGGAAATGGGTAACGGAATAAGGGGCTAATCAAGGAGAACACAACATGAACGAACAATATTAGTACTAATGCTAATATCAAAGTAAATAAGTAATACCAACACAAATAATAATAACTATGGCAAAATTACTAGTTGGTAATTAAAATACTAACAAGTTATAATGATAAATACAAAATACCAAATTACCATTTACTATCTCGAAAATAATTTGCATATTCAACAATAATAATCACAGGAAAAATAATATCACCAGTAAAATAAAATATATTTTAGAAAAATAAAAAGAAATACAGTAGTTTAGATTTGAGATATTACATTCTACCCACCTTAATAAAATTTCGTCCTCGAAATTTCAATAAAGCGGGGAATGATAAAATCTAATTAGGAAGAAGATGAAGCTTCCACACCGCTTCTCACTGCATCAACTTTACCACGCTTCCGCTACGCGCTCTGATTTCTGCTACCGGCTTCAGCATGAAGTAACCAATCTCAAGAGACAGAATCAAGGAATAGAATAGAGGAGGAGGAAGGAAAGCAAGATGAAAACCGGATCACTCTAAAAGAAGAGTAGAAATCAAGGATATCAAAAGATCAAAGATGAGAATTTTCAAAGGAAGGACGGTCAATTCCAAATGGACTGAATATCATAATGGATAGTATATGTATATTGCAGTATAATTATAGCTTATTTTCAAGTTTCCGGTAAGAACTAGGTCTCTTTGCGAAACAAAGGTCAAAATTCAAGATCGCAAGTCGAAAACCTAGGCTCTGATACCAAAAAAACCCTGTCACGCCCCGCTTCCCAAAATACGCGGGAATGGAGTCGCGACGAGAGTCGGCGACGTATATACACGAGGAAAATACCCCACGTATATACGCTAAGCCTAAATTAACCTGAACAAGCTATAATCAGAACTATAATAATCATCGAATCACTGCAACAATATATATACATGATAACAGATGGATAATGACAAGGATATGGCAGTTAAAAGCGATAAAAGATAGAATCATGAAATAACAGGGATAGAATGACAGGCTAAATGTGATATACGAGATCAAGGAATAATAGCAGGAACAGAAAATGCAAAAGTACCAGAATCAAAGGAAGAGGACCCAAGCTCCTCGCAAAGCGTACCGCCTCAGTAAACACCTGCACATTAGAAACAATCGTCCAATAGCTGGACGTGCAAACCCAGGGTCGTCAGAACGCGACCATGGTGAGTGTGTGTGTAAAAGGGAAAAGCTCGTGACATAAACAGTGTGCATAAAATAATAATAGATAACTGCAACACTAAATAACATGATAAATAAACACTGAATAACAATACATGGATAAGTACAGATAAATAACAAGTAAAATACTGTAACGAAAACAACTGATGTCAACATGTGTAACCTAGCATGTCACTAGTTGTTATACAACCCGGTCATGGTTATAGTTATATGTCTATCACAGTGATATGAATGTACAATCAGGTAATTATGGTCAGTCATAAAACATTAACAGTTCATTATCATTTATTATGTCAGCGAACACCAATTGTCACCTGTAATAGACGCATCCCATACTACGCCTACTACATGTGTCAATCAGGGTTCTAAGTTATTGAAACTGCTCGGTTGGAGACATTGTCTATGTTTTAGGTGGGTCCCGTACATACCCGAGACCACGGCCCAGATGCCTGGCGCTGAACCAGGCCCTACCGCCAGGTAGTCAGTAACAGTAACAGTACTCACAGTATCACTGTGGAACAGTAAACTCACAGTAGCACTGTGGAACAGTAAACAGATGGGATGTCAGTCATCCCCCGGAACCCTGCAGTGGAACCGTAAGTCGGCTGCGCAACCTGTATCCTAGGTCCACCCAAAATACAGACGCTGTCTCCTCCATCAATTTTCCCAATCCCGGTGTAAGTTGTCCATTTACATTATTGTTCATTCAATTCAGTTAAATCAGTCAATGTCAATATTATCTAGAATACTGGGACGATACGGTAACATAACAATAACAGTACAGTAACAGTCAATCAGTGATCGTATACACGGTAAACAATATCAGTAACAGTGAACAGTAACAATAACCGTGTATACGATGAACAATAGGACTGTACCGTGGTTACGGTCAAACAATCATTCCCAGTAACTTTCAGTAATCTGAATACTAGGTTTATCAGTCAGGTGCCAAGCATGACCAGTCAAGTTCAGCTCAGGAATATCCAACTAATTCTCACCTGCCTTATCATCAGAAAGATAATCAAATCTGCTAATGAACTGATCACTATCATCTGGTAACTCTGAGTACAAGAACACTGATATCGACTAGGTCACTATCACAATAACTCAATCTCTGTTAACAGGTGTAATCCAGTCTCTAACATCATAACAAGTCCACATCAATATCTGAATGAATCATCACTTAAGTTGTTAACAAAGAAAGAATAACAAGTCTGGAAGTCTTCTACAAAAAAATATATCATCTGCCCTCTATAACTCTAGTTCAGTCCAAATCACAGTCCAACTCTGAAATGGTCCATGTACCATCCAATCGTCAAGAACTCTAATCTTTTAATAAGGTAAGATCACATCTAATATGTCCTCAAACAGTTGTAATATAAAATAGCTACTTCTGATACTTAACATCAACGACATATCATCTAATGAATCTCAAATACTCAACTATAAATCCAAGTCATTACACCCAACTCATAATTCCAATAGTTACTTGATCATCGAGTACCAATACACATCGAGTAATCCAATACAATAAACACCGTTCCAACATATATCAATAATTATAGTTTAGTTCTCTCACTCCATCAATCTACGCTGAACCATAAGTCTTCACAGTTCCCTTCTATTATGATCAGTCATAATATCCCAATACTCGGCAACATAACTGATACATACATATAAGATCTATCAGGTCAAGTCAATTCAATCAATATCTATTCCTCAAAACCAGATACATTCCAACTATAGTCAAGATCATAACTAAAGAGAGTAACGTCCTCAATCAATAAGAAATCTAGATCATCTTTACATCTAATATCCAACGTCGGTAAGATCATCAGTACTCCATCAACATAATTAAGGTAAATCCGAAAGTTTGGTCTAATAATCTAAAACCAAGATCATGTTACATGTCGGGTAAGTTATACACTCACATAATGACGATCCAACAAGATCAAGCTCCTCTATAAACTGATCAAGATCCAATATAAATATATCATAGGTCAACTCTAACTCTAACTAAGTCAATGCCAATTCAAATATCAGCAAATCAGTATATTGGTAAAGCAATGTCATATCTAACACTTCCTCGATATCCACGGGAATTCTAGTCGAGATAATCACCAACAACTGCCAATAAACACTATGTCTAATATATGTCCTCTAACCTCAAATATAATGTAGTTCAACTGATAGTAGATCAAATCAAGTCACAGTTCAGGGTCTCCAATGCTAGGCCTAAGCCAATATTGGCGATCTACCGACACATGAAATGACACTAATCAATACTCTGATCAACAAAATAAATAAGGTGAATGTTCGCTCATGACTCATAGAGTGATACAGATATTCACACTGGTTAAATAAATCAAATAGTCACATGATATGATAAAAGTAAAAATAATACACATAGATAACGGTAAATAAGAAAATGAGACAAAGCAAACACTCACTTGGAATGACGCAGTTTCGGAACCGAATCGCCGTCTGGTCTTCACTGCACGAACCAGTACTGATCTACGAATCGTCCCAAGAATCGGTCTTCGAATCGCCTATGTATCGGGTCCACAATGAGCACGAATCCGGATCGGGTCCGAATCTCCTGAAGCTGGGTTCAGATCTCACTGAACAAATCCGAAATGCTATAACACGCGACCAACACATACAAATAAATATAAATGCACGCTAAACACCCACACGTGCATACAGACACATACGCGTATACCCCTACACGTACATATACAAGCATACACATACATACATACTCATTAATTAAGACCCATTCATTAATCACTAAACTATACATATAAATGATTAAAGAACAAATTCATGCCTAATTATATGCCATGCATAAATACATGCATGCATGAATTTGAACACACACACATATATATAAATACATAACACATGCATTTAGGCAAACACCCACACACGCAGCACAACCACATTTACAAGGCCATGCACTAAAGACAAACTAATAAACATGCAAATTAAATGTTTCATAACTACACACATGAAATTAACATACACAAGAGAGAAGGAGAAACTCACGCTACGGGGTGAATTGCGGAGCACCGATGGAGGATCACGGAAGCGTCGGGGGCCACGGAGGAGGTCGTTGGATAGAGCATGTTGCCGTAAAGGGCGTGGGTGCGTTCGCGCTCGCCGACGGTGATCAACGGTATCCCGCGGAAAGCCGAAAAAAAACGATTCGGAGCAAGGTATTTGCCGCACATGAAATAAAACACATACTAATTAAATTATATTACATGCCTATATGTTTCAACCAATCAAAATCATACATAAATGAAAGAAGGGAATTTGAGAGTATAAGGGACACTCACGCATGGGGACCCTGCACTTCACCATGTGCGCAGTGACATTCATGGGTTGCCTTTGCCTTGGTTGCTGCCGCCACACATGAAAATTACACACCCCCAATATAATATATATACCAAATATATATTGTAACGCCCCGATCCGGCGGTACGGAGACGTTACTGCAACGTATATACGCAGGTCAGAAATACCCTCACGTATATACGCTACAGCATCAGTACAGGCAAGAATCAGAGTACGGAAGCAAGTGGTGCATTATACATTCCAACATATGAGTACAGTTACAAAGTTATCACCAGAGGTGATATTATTACATAATATTACATCACTGATAGGCGCAAATGCGAGAATACAAAGAGATGTACAAGAGTGAACAGTATAAAAGGCACTCACGAGTTTACAAAAGGAAAACTCGAGAGGCGCACAGGGGCCTGGAGGGATAGAGCTTCAGATGGTCTACTCGAGATCCCCGCTACCGCTGCGCATTACAGGTCAGCAACTGGGAATCTACAAGCTCCAAGCTCCGGCATGCTCCAAGCTCCAGGACCTGGACATGAGGATCCAGGGGAGTTAGATGAAACTCCCAGGCGAGAGTGGTGAGGTAAAAGCCAAGTGGCGAGCAAGACGAGCACAAGTGTGTATATAACAAATAATATCAAGTAGGAAGTACTCATGATATGATCAGATAAGAACAGGAGACAGGAGGGTTAGAATACAAGTATAGCAGGTATGAACAGGTATAACATAATCATCATAAAACAGGAAATCCGATATAAAACCCGATTACGAGCAAAACAGATTGTATAAGCTTAGGTCACGGCTCCATAAGACTAGTACATCGAAGGAATAATCCAAACAAGGAAACCCTCATCTATATACCTTTATCCCATGTCACCGTAATCCGAGCGCGTACAACCCGAGTTACAAAACAACACATCAAATTACATAATGGTCATAACAGGTGTACATAACAGGCATAACAGGAGTACATAACGGGAGTCATAACAGGAATCATAACAGGAGTCCATAACGGGCATAACAAGAATCATAACAGGCATAACGGGATATGTAGTTGGCATCTTTATTATTATTACTCGTCTGACCCATATATCTAGGTATGTGTCCTGGTGTACATCTCAACACACATACATCCATATATAAGCAAGCCGAGGTTTGTTACTGGAAGATGATGAAGAACTGATAGCTCCTCTTATAGTAGTTCCCGATCGCCCGGTACACAGCCATATGGGGGCCTTAAATCCCCCTAACACGCATCTTCTGAGGGCCTTAAATCCCCCTAACACGAATCGTCAGTTCTGGTATTCCACTACTAAAAGCAAGGCATCATACCGGCATCCATCACTTCCTCCCATTCTCCGTACAAGTTGTCCTTTTATGGCTTGTTAACAATATCATCAGATTACGGGAATGAGTAGGATCATAACTTGTCATAACAGGAATCATAACGGGAATCATAACAGGCATAACTGGAGTACATAACAAGAGATCAGGTACTACATTCCCGTAAGGTGATAATCAAGAGCAGAGAGTTATTCATAACAGGTATTAGGTTTTATCAAGCCAATGACAAGTGTTCATGACAGGAGTTATAACATGAGTTAGTGTCAAGTAATTGTATGTCAGGTGTCAGGTGATAACATATCAGACAGGTATATGTCAGTTTGTATCTGGCGATGGTAGAGTGATAGTTGAGTAACATCAAGTGGAGCTGAGCAACTGAGTAATAGTTGGGTAACATCAAGTGGAGTTGAGCAATTGAAGGCACATGATCAATACAAAATCCATGGGAAGGGTCTATTTCTAATAGAGGGATCAAACACAGCAGTCAGCCAATTCTAGTCGTCTAGGGAAAATAAGTAGTCGACTAGAGAAGGAGTTAGTCGACTATAGAGGAGGACCAAGTCGACTAATAAGGCCGCGTCTCATAGGGTCGCGTCTTCAGAAAAAGTTAGTCGACTAGGGATAAATGGGTAGTCGACTAATAAGGTCGCGTCTCGTAGAGCCGCGTCTTCAAGAAAAAGTTAGTCGACTAGGAAAAAGGGGTTAGTCGACTAATAAGGTCGCGTCTCGTAGAGCCGCGTCTTCAGGAAAAAGTTAGTCGACTAGGAGTAAAGGAGTAGTCGACTAATAAGGTCGCGTCTTCAGAAAAAGGGTTGCATTTCAAATGAGTCAGTCGACTAGGATAAGGGGGTAGTCGACTAATAAAGGGTTCAAGTCGACTAATGACTGGGTCAAGTCGACTAACAGAGTGCAAACAGAGAGCAGAACCTGACTTTTGAGGGTTTGTGTTTGTTGATTATCTTGCATGATATAAAAATTCAAGTATGAGAATAAGTTGTCCAAGTCTTTAGCGAGGAAAACCACTCGCCTAAAAATGTTACTTTGAAGCCTTGTGCATCCGGAATAATCGTTGTCGTCAATTATCACCAAAACGATTACCGGAATAATCGCGAACGATTACCGGAAAATCTACGGCGATATTGCCGACGAAGAAAAGCTCGGCCCCAATCCAAAAGGAGGGCACCGGCCTTAGAGTCTTGCCAACGGAGAAGAGCACAGCCCCAATCCGAAAGAAGTGGCCGGCCTTCACAAGGGAAGGAGGTTGATGGTGCAAGTATAGTTCACTTTGAAAAAATGGGATTTTGCAAACGATGTTACGGGGAGCGACGAGTTGGCTAGAATGAAAGAGCTCGCCGAGGAGTGATATTGGTGTGGTTCGTGGTGTCCAAGGAGGTATAGGTGGTGTGGAAATGGTGGAGAAGGTGGTGGTGAGAATGGTTTGTTTGGTGTTTTATGGTGAAAAAGAGGAGGAAGAAGATGTTATGGAGGTGGTGTTGTTGTGGTTGGAAATGGAGGAGGAGATGGAGGGGAGAATGGTGGAGGATTTGGTGAAGGAGTGGTGGAGGAGATGGTGGTGGAAATGGAGGAGTGGTGGCCGGCCAAGGAGTGGGCTGCTGTTGGCCTCTCTGTTGGCTGCAAAAAGAAGAAGAAGAGAAATGAAAGAGAGAGAAGGAGGGAGTGGTTATATAATGGAAGGAGATATAATATAATATTGTTGTCCTCTCTTTTCAAGACAAAGAGAACGCACAAAAGGAAGTTGTGTCTCCTTCTCCAAACGCAGCCCTCCACCTGCGTTTAGGCAAAAATGGGCCAAACGTGGGAATTAAAGCCGCGCCCAGGGAAAAAGCCAAAAAGCTGCGTTTTAACAAAAGGACAAAAGTCATAATGACTTGATTGGAATTGATTAGCAATGCATTAAATGCAGCATGGGGAGGCATGGAGAGGATCTCCGCATTAAATGCAGAATCCCAGGTAGGTGAAACTCGCGTTTGAGGAAGGAGGGAGAAAATGAGAAAAAGAGAAAAGTGGAATATTTGGATAAATTCCCGGTATCTGGGGAAATACCGAAAACTCCGGAAAAGTCCAAAAATAACATAGCTTGGAAAGTTCCCCAAAAATTCTCAAAAATAACAAATATTATAAAAAGATTTTTGATGAAATCGGTATATAAAGATTCAATCTCATTTTCAAAATAAAAATCCTGAAGTCAACCGTCAATCTCGGTATACACCGGATTGGCCGGATTTTTAATAAAATTAGAAAAATCCCAGAAAATGTATTTGGATAGAAAATATGATTTTAAGAAGTTGCAGGAAAGCCGTTTCTTAAGATTCAACTCCATTTGTAAATTAAAAATCCGAGAATCGGTCAGCGGTATCGGTCGACCCCGGTTTTGAAGATTTACAATTTAATTCAGGAAAATTTCAGAAAATCATAGAAAATAAAATATTGGAAAATGATGTTTAAAACTGAAATCGGTCAAATTGGGATACCAGAAAGACTAAATCGAGTAATAAACTGAGATCGGGTCCCTGGTTCAGATTAGGGCTGAATCCGAGTCCACGAATCCGGATCCAAAACAAAACAATCATATAAACAATTCATAATAAAAACAAATACAGGAAGCAAATCGAAAAATACGATCAGAAAATCTGAATACGCAACTAAGTACGTATTCCTGGAGCGGGGTGTTACAATTCATCCACCTTACAAAAAATTGCGTCCTCGCAATTTCGATAAGGGGATGATGAACACAGGAGGGACCAGGATTGGCAATGAGAGAATGATAAAGTGGAATATTTACGAAAGATTACCAACTCAAAATACAAAAGGATCAGGGGTAGCGGTTACAGTGACATCCTCAAGGTTCCTGTTTCGGATACTGAGTTTCATATTCTGCTGCTGCTTCATCTGATACCTCTGCCGCCATGTTGTAGACTTGACCTCTACCATGATCTGCTCTAGTTCTCACTCCTCTCTGTAGATGATCATACTGCTGGGGCGGAAATGGAGCTCTGCGATCAACGGGTTCTGGGTTCCCTCTCACTGGCGGGGCTGGAAGTACTAGTCGGACTGGTGCTGTATTTCCTATCCTTCTGAACGGGCAATCTCTTATAGCATGACTCCCTGTCCCACATGCTAAACATAGTCCATTGGCCATTCGACAATCTTTCCTATAATGTCCAGGCTTGTGGCAGAAATTGCATATGATCTGAGGAAGAGGAGGTTGGAATGGTCGCTTGACTATCGGGCCATTGATTATCCCAGCTGTATCTCCCTCATTCATCAACTGAAAGGGTCTCTTCACTGACTTGTTCTGCACTTGGTTCTCACTCTTCTTCTCCAGTCCTCGTTCTACTTCACGGGCAATGGAGAGAACTTGGGAGTAAGTCTTCAGCTGTTGAGGAATAAGATACATCTGGACGTCCATCTTCAACCCTTGTTGAAACCTGTTCGCCCTTTTCTCTTCGTTTGCCACCATGTAGGGAGCAAACCTGCTGAGCCTCAAGAATTCAGCAGCATATTCATCCACTGACCTATTGCGCTGCTGCAGGCGGATAAATTGTTTTTCCATGTCTCTTTGAGCTGTTGCAGGGAAGAATCTCTCATAGAAACCCCTTGAGAACTGGTCCATGTGATAGGTTTCTCCAGTGTTGCTTCTTCCGCCAACCACCATGTTCGGGCCACATCCTTCAATTGTATCTTGACCACTTCCACTTTGTTCTCATCAGGGACTCGGGCTGCCTTCAAAAGATCTGTTGTGTCTATCAGTCACTGTTCTGCATCCAGGGGCTTCTCTGTACCTGAAAAGATGGCCGGCCTGTAATCTCCTGAAGTCCGACACGTTGCCTGGCCTCTGTTCTCGGGTGTAACCAACAGTCCTTGACGTAGAAGCTCTGTCTGCTGTTGTTGGCTCTGCATCATCCCTTGAAGTATCCTCATCATACCATCATTGTCTCTGTTGGATCCGTCTTGAGAAGTACAGGCACCATTACGTGTCCCCCGTCTTTCCATATCTGAGTTGGTTGAAGTGGGTAACAAGAAGAAACTGGAAGGTAAAAGATTGAAGGTCTCAGGATTCAAGAAATGGATCAGAAGGAAGAGAAAGATAACTTTGCACTTGTAGTTGGACTGTATAACCAGGACTCAAGCATTCCAGTTGCAAATTTCTTTACCATTAATTTGCCGTCTGGACGTACTGAGGATGTAGAGCCTAGGCTCTGATACCACCCTGTAACGCCCCGATCCGGCGGGTACGGAGACGTTACTGCAACGTATATACGCAGGTCAGAAATACCCTCACGTATATACGCTAAGCATCAGTACAGGCAAGAATCAGAGTACGGAAGCAAGTGGTGCATTATACATTCCAACATATGAGTACAGTTACAAAGTTATCACCAGAGTTGTTATATATTACAATAATATTACATCACTGATAGGCGCAAATGCGAGAATACAAAGAGATGTACAAGAGTGAACAGTATAAAGGCACTCACGAGTTTACAAAAGGAAAACTCGAGAGGCGCACAGGGGGCCTGGAGGGATGAGCTTCAGATGGTCTACTCGAGATCCCCGCTACCGCTGCGCATTACAGGTCAGCAACTGGGAATCTACAAGCTCCAAGCTCCGGCATGCTCCAAGCTCCAGGACCTGGACATGAGGATCCAGGGGAGTTAGATGAAACTCCCCAGGCGAGTGGTGAGGTAAAAGCCAAGTGGCGAGCAAGGACGAGCACAAGTGTGTATATAACAAATAATATCAAGTAGGAAGTACTCATGATATGATCAGATAAGAACAGGAGACAGGAGGGTTAGAATACAAGTATAGCAGGTATGAACAGGTATAACATAATCATCATAAACAGGAAATTCGATATAAAACCCAATTACGAGCAAAACAGATTGTATAAGCTTAGGTCACGGCTCCATGAGACTAGTACATCGAAGGAATAATCCAAACAAGGAAACCCTCATCTATATACCTTTATCCCATGTCACCGTAATCCGAGCGCGTACAACCCGAGTTACAAAACAACACATCAAATTACATAATGGTCATAACAGGTGTACATAACAGGCATAACAGGAGTACATAACGGGAGTCATAACAGGAATCATAACAGGAGTCCATAACGGGCATAACAGGAATCATAACAGGCATAACGGGATATGTAGTTGGCATCTTTTATTATTATTACTCGTCTGACCCATATATCTAGGTATGTGTCCTGGTGTACATCTCAACACACATACATCCATAATAAGCAAGCCGAGGTTGTTACTGGAAGATGATGAAGAACTGATAGCTCCTCTTATAGTAGTTCCCGACCGCCCGGGACACAGCCATATGGGGGCCTTAAATCCCCCTAACACGCATCTTCTGAGGGCCTTAAATCCCCCTAACATGAATCGTCAGTTCTGGTATTCCACTACTATAAGCAAGGCATCATACCGGCATCCATCACTTCCTCCCATTCCCCGTACAAGTTGTCCTTTTTATGGCTTGTTAACAATATCATCAGATTACGGGAATGAGTAGGATCATAACTTGTCATAACAGGAATCATAAGGGGAATCATAACATGCATAACTGGAGTACATAACAAGAGATCAGGACTACATTCCCGTAAGGTGATAATCAAGAGTAGAGAGTTATTCATAACAGGTATCAGGTTTTATCAAGCCAATGACAAGTGTTCATGACAGGAGTTATAACATGAGTTAGTGTCAAGTAATAGTATGTCAGGTGTCAGGTGATAACATATCAGACAGGTATATGCAGCTTGTATCTGGCGATGGTAGAGTGATAGTTGAGTAACATCAAGTGGAGCTAAGCAACTGAGTAATAGTTGGGTAACATCAAGTGGAGTTGAGCAATGAAGGCACATGATCAATACAAAATCCATGGTAAGGGTCTATTTCTAATAGAGGGATCAAACACAGCAGTCGCCATTCTAGTCGTCTAGGGAAAATAAGTAGTCGACTAGAGAAGGAGTTAGTCGACTATAGAGGAGGACCAAGTCGACTAATAAGGTCGCGTCTCATAGGGTCGCGTCTTCAGAAAAAGTTAGTCGACTAGGGATAAATGGGTAGTCGACTAATAAGGTCGCGTCTCGTAGAGCCGCGTCTTCAAGAAAAAAGTTAGTCGACTAGGAAAAAGGGGTTAGTCGACTAAAGGTCGCATCTCGTAGAGCCGCGTCTTCAGGAAAAAGTTAGTCGATTAGGAGTAAAGGAGTAGTCGACTAATAAGGTCGCGTCTTCAGAAAAAGGGTTGCGTTTCAAATGAGTCAGTCGACTAGGATAAGGGATAGTCGACTAATAAAGGGTTCAAGTCGACTAATGACTGGGTCAAGTCGACTAACAGAGTGCAAACAGAGAGCAGAACTGACTTTTGAGGGTTTGTGTTTGTTGATTATCTTGCATGATATAAAAATTCAAGTATGAGAATAAGTTGTCCAAGTCTTTGGCGAGGAAAACACTCGCCTAAAAATGTTACTTTGAAGCCTTGTGCATCCGGAATAATCGTTGTCATCAATTATCACCAAAACGATTACCGGAATAATCGCGAACGATTACCGGAAAATCTACGGGCGATATTGCCGACGAAGAAAAGCTCGGCCCAATCCAAAGGAGGGCACCGGCCTTAGAGTCTTGCCAACGGAGAAGAGCGCGGCCCCAATCCGAAAGGAGTGGCCGGCCTTCACAAGGGAAGGAGGTTGATGGTGCAAGTATAGTTCACTTTGAAAAAATGGATTTTGCAAACGATGTTACGGGGAGCGACGAGTTGGCTAGAATGAAAGAGCTCGCCGAGGAGTTGATATTGGTGTGGTTCGTGGTGTCCAAGGAGGTATAGGTGGTGGTGGAAATGGGAGAAGGTGGTGGTGAGAATGGGTTATTTGGTGTTTTATGGTGAAAAAGAGGAGGAAGAAGATGTTATGGAGGTGGTGTTGTTGTGGTTGGAAATGGAGGAGGAGATGGAGGGGAGAATGGTGGAGGATTTGGTGAAGGAGTGGTGGAGGAGATGGTGGTGGAATGGAGGAGTGGTGGCCGGCCAAGGGAGTGGGCTGCTGTTGGCCTCTCTGTTGGCTGCAAAAAGAAGAAGAAGAGAAATGAAAGAGAGAGAGAGAGGAGGGAGTGGTTATATAATGGAAGGAGATATAATATAATATTGTTGTCCTCTCTTTCCAAGACAAAGAGAACGCAAAAGGAAGTTGTGTCTCCTTCTCCAAACGCAGCCCTCCACCTGCGTTTAGGCCAAAATGGGCCAAACGCGGGAATTAAAAGCCGCGCCCAGGGAAAAAGCCAAAAAAGCTGCGTTTTTAACAAAAGGACAAAGTCATAATGACTTGATTGGAATTGATTAGCAATGCATTAAATGCAGCATGGGGAGGCATGGAGAGGATCTCCGCATTAAATGCAGAATCCCAGGTAGGTGAAACTCGCGTTTGAGGAAGGAGGGAGAAAATGAGAAAAAGAGAAAAGTGGAATATTTGGATAAATTCCCGGTATCTGGGGAAATACCGAAAACTCCGGAAAAGTCCAAAATAACATAGCTTGGAAAGTTCCCCAAAAATTCTCAAAAATAACAAATATTATAAAAAGATTTTTGATGAAATCGGTATATAAAGATTCAATCTCATTTTCAAAATAAAAATCTGAAGTCAACCGTCAATCTCGGTATACACCGGATTGGCCGGATTTTAATAAAAATTAGAAAAATCCCAGAAAATGTATTTGGATAGAAAATATGATTTTAAGAAGTTGCAGGAAAGCCGTTTCTTAAGATTCAACTCCATTTGTAAATTAAAAATCCGAGAATCGGTCAGCGGTATCGGTCGACCCCGGTTTTGAAGATTTACAATTTAATTCAGGAAAATTTCAGAAAATCATAGAAAATCTAAAAATGGAAAATGATGTTTAAAACTGAAACGGTCAAATTGGGATACCAGAAAGACTAAATCGAGTAATAAACTGAGATCGGGTCCCTGGTTCAGATTAGGGCTGAATCCGAGTCCACGAATCCGGATCCAAAACAAAACAATCATATAAACAATTCATAATAAAAACAAATACAGGAAGCAAATCGAAAAATACGATCAGAAAATCTGAATACGCAACTAAGTACGTATTCCTGGAGCGGGGTGTTACAATTCATCCACCTTACAAAAAATTGCGTCCTCGCAATTTCGATAAGGGATGATGAACACAGGAGGGACCAGGATTGGCAATGAGAGAATGATAAAGTGGAATATTTACGAAAGATTACCAACTCAAAATACAAAAGGATCAGGGGTAGCGGTTACAGTGACATCCTCAAGGTTCCTGTTTCGGATACTGAGTTTCATATTCTGCTGCTGCTTCATCTGATACCTCTGCCGCCATGTTGTAGACTTGACCTCTACCATGATCTGCTCTAGTTCTCACTCCTCTCTGTAGATGATCATACTGCTGGGGCGGAAATGGAGCTCTGCGATCAACGGTTCTGGGTTCCCTCTCACTGGCGGGGCTGGAAGTACTAGTCGGACTGGTGCTGTATTTCCTATCCTTCTGAACGGGCAATCTCTTATAGCATGACTCCCTGTCTCACATGCTAAACATAGTCCATTGGCCATTCGACAATCTTTCCTATAATGTCCAGGCTTGTGGCAGAAATTGCATATGATCTGAGGAAGAGGAGGTTGGAATGGTCGCTTGACTACGGGCCATTGATTATCCCAGCTGTATCTCCCTCATTCATCAACTGAAAGGGTCTCTTCACTGACTTGTTCTGCACTTGGTTCTCACTCTTCTTCTCCAGTCCTCGTTCTACTTCACGGGCAATGGAGAGAACTTGGGAGTAAGTCTTCAGCTGTTGAGGAATAAGATACATCTGGACGTCCATCTTCAACCCTTGTTGAAACTGTTCGCCCTTTCTCTTCGTTTGCCACCATGTAGGGAGCAAACCTGCTGAGCCTCAAGAATTCAGCAGCATATTCATCACTGACCTATTGCGCTGCTGCAGGCGGATAAATTGTTTTTCCATGTCTCTTTGAGCTGTTGCAGGGAAGAATCTCTCATAGAAACCCCTTGAGAACTGGTCCATGTGATAGGTTTCTCCAGTGTTGCTTCTTTCGCCAACCACCATGTTCGGGCCACATCCTTCAATTGTATCTTGACCACTTCCACTTTGTTCTCATCAGGGACTCGGGCTGCCTTCAAAAGATCTGTTGTGTCTATCAGTCACTGTTCTGCATCCAGGGGCTTCTCTGTACCTGAAAAGATGGCCGGCTGTAATCTCCTGAAGTCCGACACGTTGCCTGGCCTCTGTTCTCGGGGTGTAACCAACAGTCCTTGACGTAGAGCTCTGTCTGCTGTTGTTGGCTCTGCATCATCCCTTGAAGTATCCTCATCATACCATCATTGTCTCTGTTGGATCCGTCTTGAGAAGTACAGGCACCATTACGTGTCCCCCGTCTTTCCATATCTGAGTTGGTTGAAGTGGGAACAAGAAGAAACTGGAAGGTAAAAGATTGAAGGTCTCAGGATTCAAGAAATGGATCAGAAGGAAGAGAAAGATAACTTTGCACTTGTAGTTGGACTGTATAACCAGGACTCAAGCATTCCAGTTGCAAATTTCTTTACCATTAATTTGCCGTCTGGACGTACTGAGGATGTAGAGCCTAGGCTCTGATACCACCCTGTAACGCCCCGATCCGGCGGGTACGGAGACGTTACTGCAACGTATATACGCAGGTCAGAAATACCCTCACGTATATACGCTAAGCATCAGTACAGGCAAGAATCAGAGTACGGAAGCAAGTGGTGCATTATACATTCCAACATATGAGTACAGTTACAAAGTTATCACCAGAGTTTGTTATATATTACAATAATATTACATCACTGATAGGCGCAAATGCGAGAATACAAAGAGATGTACAAGAGTGAACAGTATAAAGGCACTCACGAGTTTACGAAAGGAAAACTCGAGAGGCGCACAGGGGGCCTGGAGGGATAGAGCTTCAGATGGTCTACTCGAGATCCCCGCTACCGCTGCGCATTACAGGTCAGCAACTGGGAATCTACAAGCTCCAAGCTCCGGCATGCTCCAAGCTCCAGGACCTAGACATGAGGATCCAGGGGAGTTAGATGAAACTCCCCAGGCGAGTGGTGAGGTAAAAGCCAAGTGGCGAGCAAGGACGAGCACAAGTGTGTATATAACAAATAATATCAAGTAGGAAGTACTCATGATATGATCAGATAAGAACAGGAGACAGGAGGGTTAGAATACAAGTATAGCAGGTATGAACAGGTATAACATAATCATCATAAAACAGAAATTCGATATAAAACCCAATTACGAGCAAAACAGATTGTATAAGCTTAGGTCACGGCTCCATGAGACTAGTACATCGAAGGAATAATCCAAACAAGGAAACCCTCATCTATATACCTTTATCCCATGTCACCGTAATCCGAGCGCGTAAACCCGAGTTACAAAACAACACATCAAATTACATAATGGTCATAACAGGTGTACATAACAGGCATAACAGGAGTACATAACGGAGTCATAACAGGAATCATAACAGGAGTCCATAACGGCATAACAGGAATCATAACAGGCATAACGGGATATGTAGTTGGCATCTTTTATTATTATTACTCGTCTGACCCATATATCTAGGTATGTGTCCTGGTGTACATCTCAACACACATACATCCATATATAAGGCAAGCCGAGGTTTGTTACTGGAAGATGATGAAGAACTGATAGCTCCTCTTATAGTAGTTCCCGACCGCCCGGGACACAGCCATATGGGGGCCTTAAATCCCCCTAACACGCATCTTCTGAGGGCCTTAAATCCCCCTAACATGAATCGTCAGTTCTGGTATTCCACTACTATAAGCAAGGCATCATACCGGCATCCATCACTTCCTCCCATTCCCGTACAAGTTGTCCTTTTTATGGCTTGTTAACAATATCATCAGATTACGGGAATGAGTAGGATCATAACTTGTCATAACAGGAATCATAAGGGGAATCATAACATGCATAACTGGAGTACATAACAAGAGATCAGGTACTACATTCCGTAAGGTGATAATCAAGAGTAGAGAGTTATTCATAACAGGTATCAGGTTTTATCAAGCGAATGACAAGTGTTCATGACAGGAGTTTAACATGAGTTAGTGTCAAGTAATAGTATGTCAGGTGTCAGGTGATAACATATCAGACAGGTATATGTCAGCTTGTATCTGGCGATGGTAGAGTGATAGTTGAGTAAACATCAAGTGGAGCTAAGCAACTGAGTAATAGTTGGGTAACATCAAGTGGAGTTGAGCAATTGAAGGCACATGATCAATACAAAATCCATGGTAAGGGTCTATTTCTAATAGAGGGATCAAACACAGCAGTCAGCCAAT
>JAVJIF010022030.1:0-78256 GCA_038442645.1 Agave tequilana | reverse complement strand
GGTCACATGAGGAAGGAGTGTCCAACTCTGCATGGATATCCGAATTTGGGGATTAGAACTGAAAGGCGAACTATGGGTGCTGCTACTTTCCAGCTTCACAACAACCCACCAGGTGACCGTTCAATGCAACCAGGCCTGCAATGACCCAATCTTTAGTACAACAACCTAGGGCTCAAGGAAAGATGAATGCCTTAACTCAACAGGAAGCTCGAGCATCAAATGCCGTGGTAGAAGGTATTACCTGTATCATGGGCATACTGCCCGAGTATTACTTGACCCTGGTGCTACACATTCTTTTGTATCTTTGCATTTGCACCCAAATCAAACAATAAACCAGAACCCTTGGAGTCTCAACTAATTATATCAACCCCTTTAGGTTCGAAGATGACTGCTAATAAGTGCTATAAGAAATGTGAAATTATGATAGGAGAAGTGAAAACGTGGGCCGATCTAATAAGATTAGGAAGCATAGAATATGACGCTATTTTAGGGATGGATTGGTTATTCAACCACCATGCACATCTACACTGCTATCATAAGAGGGTAACATTTAAGAGGAAAGAAACTCCATAATTCACATTGAAGGGGTAAAGAATGAGAAAAAGATGCAAATTATATCGGCCTTCAAGACCACAAAACTGTTAAGAAGAGGGTGCCAAGGGTTCCTAGCCACTGTGATGAATAAGAATGAAACTGAATTAAAGATAGAAGATATAATAGTAGTGAAATAGTATTCTGATGTATTTCGAGAAGAGTTACCAGGTTTACCCCAGACAGAGAGATCGAATTCTCTATTGATTTGCTTTTAGGATCAAGTTCTGTCTCTAAAGCACCTTATAAGATGGCTCCAGCAGAAATGAAGGAATTAAAGGAACAGCTGCAAGAACTGCTGGATAAAGGGTTTATTCGACCCAGTGCGTCACCCTAGGGAGCCCAGTGCTGTTTGTTAAAAAGAAGGATGAAAGTATGAGGTTATGCATTGATTATAGAGAGTTGAACAAATTACCATCAAGAAACTGGTATCCACTTCCTAGAATTGATGATTTGTTTGACCAACTTCAGGGTGCCAGTGTCTTCTCAAAGATTGATCTAAGATCGGGGTATAACCATTAAAAATTAAACATTGTGATATCCCTAAGACTGCTTTTAGAACCAGATACGAACATTTTGAATTCCTTGTAATGCCCTTCGGACTAACAAATGCTCCGACGACATTTATGGACATGATGAACAGGATATTTCAGCCATATCTTGATAAATTTGTAGTAGTGTTCATTGATGACATTCTAGTTTACTCCAAGGATAAGGAGGAGCGTGAAGTGCACTGAGGACAATACTTCAAACATTAAGAGAAAACAACTATATGCGAAGCTTAAGAAGTGCGAGTTTTGGTTGGACCAGGTAAGTTTCCTCGAGCATATAGTATCTATTAAAGGAGTGTCTGTAGACCCCGCAAAGATTGAGGTGATCAAAGATTGGCTTCAGCCCACGAATGTTAAGAAAATCTGAAGTTTCTTAGGACTAGCAGGTTACTACCGAAGATTTGTGGAAGGATTCTCCAAGCTAGTATTACCCATAACCACACTAACCAGAAAAGGTGTCAAGTTCAATTGGGGTGAAAGCCAGAAGAAGAGCTTTCAAGAATTAAAGGATAGACTAACTTCTGCCCCGGTCCTAGCCATGCCTTCAGGGACCGAGGGATATGTATATATAGTGATGCATCCAAGTAAGGGTTAGGTTGTGTCTTAATGCAGCACGAGAGAGTTATAGCCTATGCCTCCTGGCAGTTAAGGAATCATGAAGGAATTTCCCTACCCATGATCTAGAATGGCTGCGGTGGTTTTTGCCCTAAAGATTTGGAGACATTACCTGTATGGAGTATCATGTGTAATCTATACGGACCACAAAAGTTTGAAATACATATTTACCCAAAAGAGCTAAATATGCGACAGCGAAGGTGGCTGGAGTTGATAAAAGATTATGACTTGACCATACAATATCACTCGGGGAAAGCTAATGTCATTGCTGATACATTAAGCAGAAAGATGGAAGGGTTATTAGCAGCTATAATAACTTATAAACTAAGGTTAATGAGAGAATTAGAAAGATACAACTGGAAGTCCGCATAAGTGGACCTGGGAAGGTAACAAGCTGGGTGAATCAAGTTAGTATCCATACGATCTGTATGACCGAATCAAGGAGGCACAACAAAAGATGATGAATTAAGAAAAATCATGGAGAAGTTTAAGGCAGAAAATTCAAGGCTTTACCTATGATGAAGGAGTATTAAAATTTGGTCATCGTGTATGTGTGCCACAGGATACCAGACTTAGGAAGAGATTTTGGCAGAAGCCCATAACATTCTCTACAATGTGCATCCTGGAGCAACGAAGATGTATCAAGATTTTCAAACAAATTTCTGGTGGGAAGGAATGAAAAGGAATGTAGCCAAATTTGTGCAAAGATGTTTGACATGCCAATAAGTCAAAGCCGAGCACAAGAAGCCTCCAGGATTATTGATGCCTTTACCACCTCTTGAATGGAAGTGGAGTCACATCACTAAGAATTTTGTTTCAGGATTTCCCGATTGTCGCAAGGACATAATGCTATCTGGGTAGTCGTGGATCGACTCACAAAGTCTGCACACTTCCTACCTGTTCAGATGAATTACTCGATGGAGAAACTGGTTCAGATTTACCTTCGAGAGGTAGTTCGGATACATGGAGTACCCGAAACAATTGTATTTGACAGGGATCCTCGCTTGTTATCAGGATTCTGGATGAGTTTATCCAAGGCATTGGGGACAAATTACACCCAAGTACGGCTGCACACCCACAGACTGATGGACAATCAGAGAGGACTATTCAAATATTGAATGACATGTTGAGGGCATGTGTATTAGATTTTGGAGGTAGCTGGGAGAAGTATATACTCTTAATAGAGTTGCATATAATAATAGCTACCAATCAACTATTGGAATGCCACCGTTTGAAGCTTTGTATGGTAGAAGATGTAGAACCCCCTTTTGTTGGGAAGAAGTGGGGTCGAGAGTTGTTGGCCCTGACATGGTGCAAGAAACGACAGAGAAAATCAGAATAATAAGAAAAAGAATGGTGGCAGCTTTGAACCGTCAAAAGTCATACGCAGACAAGTATCGCGTGCCACTAGAATTTGTCATAGGAGACATGGTATTCCTGAATGTTTTCCCAAGAAAGAAAGGAGTAGTGTAGATCGGCAAAGCAATAAGTTAAATCTCGATATGCAGGACCATTTCAAATATTGGAGAGGATCGGGCCACTGGCATCCGATTCGCCTTGCCCTCAAAAATGGAAAGGATTCATAATGTGTTCATGTATCCCAATTAAGGAAGTATATACCTAACCTCAGCCACATTCTCAACTACCCACCAATACTGATTCATGAAGACTTATCTTATACAGAAGAACCGATACAAATCTTAAATAACAAAGTGAAACAGCTAAGGAATAAGACTATCCCTCTTGTGAAGGTACTATGGAGAAGCCAAAAGGTCGAAGAAGCAACATGGGAAACTGAAGAGGAGATGAGGACTCTTTTTCCATACTTGTGGGGAGTGTTGAGTTTCGGGGTCGAAACTTTCTTTTAGAGGGGTAGAATTGTAACAACCGGTAACCCATAAGTAATTAATCAGTGTCTTATGATTAATTAACTATGCTTTATATATATATATATATATAGAAATATGAAACTCTTAGGGTAAGGTGTGATTAATTAGTCACTAGTACTATTACCATAGTTGCATACCTTGAATATATAATTTTAGCTTGTTGTATATTTATAAACTTCTATTTTTTCTTATTAAATTTTTGGTATTCTTAGGAATAATGAAAAGTTTGGTAATGGTATATTTACCATTACCAATTAAATAAAGAAGAAAAAGAAAATCTTATATACAAACTATAATATAACAAAAAAAATTCCAACCTTAGTTAGTGGGAAAGTAGGTGTGTATGGAGATGGTGTATCAAGGGCCAAGATGCTCTTGATCAAGGTGTAGGACACTTGGGTATTTCTGGTCAATGACAAACTTGTAAATAAGTGAATGGGGAATTGTAACACCCTGCTCCTGGAATACGTACTTAGTCGCGTATTCGTATTTTTTGATCGTATTTTTTTGATTTACTTCATGTATTTATTTTTTTATATGAATTATTTATATGATCGTTTTACCTTGGACTCGGATTCGTGGACTCGATTCAGCCCTACTCTGAACCGGGGACCCGATCTCAGGTTATTACTCGATTTAGTTTTTCTGATATTCAGATTTGACCGATTTTAGTTCCAAACATCATTTTCCAATATTTTAGATTTTTCATGATTTTCTGAAATTTTCAGAATTAAATTGGAAATCTTTAAAACCGGTGTGGACCAGTGCCACTGACCGATTCTCGGATTTTAATTTACAAACGGAGTTGAAATTCTAAAAAATGGCTTTCCTGCAACTTCTCTTAAAATCATATTTTCTATCTAAATACTTTTTCTGGGATTTTTCTGAATTTATCAAAATCCGGCCGACCCGGTGTAGACCGTGTCAACGGTTGACTTCAGGATTTTTATTTTGAAAATGAGAACAAATTTCTGAAAACCGATTTAACCAAAAATCTTATATAATATATTATTATTTTTGAGAATTTTGGGAAGCTTTTCAAGTTACTTTATTTTTTAGACTTTTCTGGAGTTTTCGGTGTTTTCCCAGATACCGGAATTCTATCCAGATATTTTATTTCCTCTTTTCTCTATTTTCTCTCTCCTCGTTAGACGCGAGTTTCACCAACATGGATTCATCATTAATGTAGAGATCCTCTCCATACTGCATTTAATGCTCTGCTAATCAATTCCAATCAAGTCAAATCTGACTTTTGTCCTTTCTGTTAAACGCAACATTCGCGTTTTTCTTGGACGCGGATTTATCTCCACGTCTAGCTCTTTGGCCTAGACGCGGGTGTCCTTTGCCAGACGCAAGAATCATTTATATGGGACGCAAGTGTCATTTGATGAAAGGATGGCAATCTTATAATAATATTTTCCCCCTTATATAACCACCCCCATTTCTTCCTCTCTCTTTCATTTTTTTCTTTCTTCTTTCTTCTCCATTTCCAGCAAACGAAAACAGCAGCCAAGCTAGCCACCTTGCCTTCTTCTTTGGCCGGCCACCCTCCATTTTCACCACCATCTCCTCCACCAATTCCTCCACCATTCTCCCCTCCATCTTCTCCTCATTTCCAACAACAATAACACCTCTACACTACCTTCTTCATCCTCATTTCCACCAAGAAACTCCAAGGAAACCCACTTCCACCACCAACTTCACCACCTTCCCCACACTACCTACACCACCTTAACTACCACGAACCACGCCATCTTTCTCTCCTCGGAATACTCTTCTAACGAGGTATAGATTCGTTCTCCGAAGCTTCATTTCCAAAACTCCATTTTCACCATTTCAACTAGAGTTACACCACCATTGTTGGACTTGGGGCTTTAGTCACCCGTCTCCGACCATCTCCGGCCACTTCCGGCCATCTCCGACCATCTTCGACCATCTCCGGCCACCTCCGGCCGTCGCCGGCAACTTGACTGACCACCCCCTTCCATTCTTCTTTCTTTTCTTTCCTTTCCTTCTTTTTTTCTTCCCTTCATTCATTCTTTCTTCCCTTTTCTTTTCTTTCCTTCTTTTTCTTCCTTTCCTTAAAATTCCAAACCTGCGTCCCTCTTCCTATTTCCCGCGTCTGCCATTTCCTGCGTCTGCTATTTTCCGCGTCTGCCATTTCCCGCGTCTGCCATTTCTCGCGTCTGCTATTTCCCGCGTCTCCATTCTCTTCTCCTTTCTATTTGAACGCGTTTACGCGTTAATTTCCTGGATTCCAGAGCTTGGGATTTCACGGCGTTTTCTGAAGTTCTAGGCAAGTGTTCTCGCTTTCCATTGGACTTTCCCGCATCGTCGGGTTGACTTGCATAACATTATGTATTTATATTGGTATTCTCGTTTGGTATTGTGATGTACATACTTGTTTATATTAACTGTTGACATACACCTGTTTGTATCATACTTGACAACTGACGTGTTACCACCTGACATGATTTACTACTTAGCGCTTGTTCCTCATTATACATGACTTACCATCTGCCTCCTGACAAATTAATACTTGACCTAAGATTATTACATTCACGGGAATCCTGCCGTGTTATTCTGTATGACATGCAATGACTTGAATCATGTGCTTATTATCCTGTATTATATATACAGTGACCCGAATCTATAGTATTCATGTACTGCTAAATTTCTGATCATGTCTTGATCCTTTTATTCTTGTGAATTGCTAACTACATACTATATTATTATAAGACAACTTGTACCCGGTTTGGGGGAAACTGATGGGCCCTGATTAATCATGTTTATGGTGGTCTTATCGAGTCGCGCGTGGCCACATACTTGAGGGATCACCTGGCGGCCACCAGGGATTTCGTGGGGTGTGCTGGCACCCCTACTCCTGTTTATTCCTGCCGGGTATGCACACGCCCTAGGCCTATTTTTATGGGATCTGCGATACTCTATCCCTTTTCGGGCGTAAATAAGTTCCAGTACCTAGCGATACGTTCCGGCTCAGCACCGGATACTCCTGGACGTTTGTCCCGGGCATGTACGGGGCCCATCCGAAACATGATTCATCGAATTTTATCAGTTTTCAAATAACTTGCTCTATAAGTTGTGAGTGGAAGTATGTGAAATGGGACGCATACTGAAGCCTATAACTTAGACGGCCCCAATTATAATAAGATGTTAATATGCAATTTATTGTGTTGTTTTGTAACTCGGGCTGTACGCGTTCAGATTACGGTAACATGAGGTAAAGGTATATAGATGAGGGTTTTCTTGTTTGGATTATTCCTTCGAGGTACTAATCTCATGGAGCCGTGACCTAAACCTGTACAATCAGATTTGCTCGTAATCGGTTTTATTCGATTTTATCGGTTTTATGTTAGTTTAGGAGATATCTGATATTGCCCTATCTACTTTACTTCTCGTCTTGTTACCTTCCCTTATCTCATTATACCATGAGTATTCCCTGCTTGACATCACTTATTATATATCTACTCGCTCCTGCATGCTTATGCTCACAACACGGTTTTCAATGCATGATTATGATTCGGTTTTATCGATACACTTGTATATCTTGGCACGCCATCTGGCATTCGCATCACTACTCGCTGGGGGAGTTCTGACTCCTCTGGATCCTCATGTCCAGGTTTTGGAGCTTGGGGCTAGGGATTCTCTTTGTTGCTGACCAGAGAGGTGTTGCGGTAGCTTGGATCTCCAGCAGACCATTTGAAGCTCTATCCTTCCAGGCCCCCTGTGCGCCTCTCGAGTTTTCCTTTTGTAAACTCGTGAGTGCCTTATACTGTTCATACATGTACATCTCTTTGTATTCTCGCATTTGTGCCTATCAGTGATGTAATATTCTTTTAATATTTATCACCTCTGGTGATAAACTTTATAATTGTACTTATATATGGAATGTATAATGCACCATTTGCTTCCGTACTCTGACTCTTGCCTGTACTGATACTTAGCGTATATACGTGAGGGTATTTCTGACCTACGTATATACGTCGCAGTAACGTCTCCGTATCCGTGGGATGGGGCGTTACAGGAATTACTAATTTGGGAAGAGAGAATCTCTCATCTCTTCTTCCCCAAAGAGATGAGAGGAAAGCCGACTAAAACTCTAGAAACCCACCCCTTCTTCCTTTAGAAATCAGAGATCCCTCTTTTCCTCTCTTCTTCTTTCTTTCCTTTCCCCCCATCCTTTCTTCTTCCCCGCTCCAAATGAAACAGAAAAAAAAAATCGAGGGGCTGCTAGGCACGGCCGCCCCCAGGACTAGCCACGCCAGCCTCCCCAGGCGCGACCGACGATGTTCTAGAGAGAGGATGGGAGGGAGAAGGGGGTTGTTGCAAGGTAGATCTAGGTTTGGGTGGAGAAATCAACTCAAAATCTCAACTTTTAGGGGTCATTGCCACTTTTGATCAAGGTATAACCCGATAGAATTTTTATGGCACAAAAATCTGATTTTTCAGTATTTTGTTTTATGTTTTTGATGTTATTAGCATAAGAAATTAACCACTTGTCTCTTCTTTTAATCAAGGTGTTGTTTGGGACTCACATAAGGGAAAATCCAACAAAAATTCAACTTTGAAGGAGGTGAGAAAACCTGAACTTCTTGAAATTGAGTAGAGTATGTAAGTGGGTCTATGAAATTTTTTAGTAACCATAAAACAAGCTATTATGTGTTGTTGTCACTGTTTTTTTTTTTTTACATAAAATTATTTGTTGAGGAGGAAATAATAGAAACATGTTTAAGATTCATGTTATGTAGAGATATGATTTCATGTTATTGGGCGCTCCAATCTTAGGTAAGGCTATGAAGTGTGGGATGTTCTTAAGGTGATCTTATGATTAACCCTAAGTAATACATGCCGCCCCACATCCTTAAAAAAGTGAAATTATTAAGGAAAGGTAAAGATATAAACTCACAAGAAACAAATCGAGCTTGATTGTGCTAGCGACATATTCTTGGTTCATATGACATGGTGTTGTATGGTTGTGTGGCATGTATATATGCATATATATGAGTAGTTGGGTTATGTCAATCTTGAGTGGAATTGATATGTGTACTACTAATATGCTTATTTGCTACTACATTTAGAAATTTTAAGGAGTGACTGTCGTCTTAATGACGAATGCTATATATGGTATGATGACTATTTGTTTGTATTCAAAAGTTATTTATTTATATTTTGAAGGAAGAGGCTGACAGGAGCCGGTGGGAGGGGGAAGACGGTGTAAAAAGTTATTTATATATTTGAATGAAGGGGCCGGGGGGAGCCGGTGAAAGGGAAAGACGGTGTAAAAAATTTCTATTATATATTGAAGGAAGGGGCCGGTGGAAGCCGGTAGGTGAGAAGGCGAAGCTATATAAATTTTTATGGTATTTAAGCATGTGATTTCGGTACTTATGTATAGCTGGTATCATAAGTAATGAAATGTGTTACTTGTATGTATACATGTAGTGTGTGATATCCTTAGTAATCGTGTGTACGGGTGTAGTCAAAGGAATGGAGATAAGAAATTTGATATGTTATATATATATATATTATATATATATATATATATATATATATATAATATATATATAATATATATATATATATATAATATATATATATATATATATATATATATAATATATATATAAACATGTAACATAAGTAGGTATGGACTTTTTCATGGAATATACTTATGAGACTCATTCTACACTTACACTTATGTATATATATGCATATATCATTGCTTAATTTTCTAAATGATTGTTTACTCACTGAGCTATTAAGCTCACCCCTTTTTTTTAACCTTATTATTTTGGACAGGACAAAGGTAAGGGGCTAGCGTAATGTAAAGGGATAACGGATTAAAGGGAGTTGGATTAGTAGCATCCTAACTTTCCCTCACTAGTTGCTTGCTCTCCTTTTTGTGTCGTTGTTGCTTTTATTATATACAAATCTATTTTGAAGTACCTTATACATAAGTAAAGGGAAGACTATGTAATTATGTAATGCACCTGTAGGGGTGTGAAAGTTAAGAGATGAAACTCATGAAATATATTTTGCCTTCTTGTGCATAATAAGAAAGGTTGTAAGTCATTTTAATGGGTCTTCCGGAATTGTCATGCTAGTTGTTGGATATCTTATATGGAGATGTATCTTTAGACTATCAAAAAATTACTGAAGACAAAGCCTCAGACGCGAACCTCCCTCCCAGATGCGGAGATCGTGTTCCAGCCTCAGACTCGGACCTCGCGTCCTTGTCAGACGCGGAGGTCACCAGATGCAGACCCCGCGTCCCAATGTCAGGTGCGGAGATTGCCTGACGCAGAACTCACGTCCCAATGTCAGACGCGGAGGTCGTCAGACGCGGACCTCGCGTTCTTTGTCAGACGCGGACCTCAGCCAGCTCCGCGTCTCAACATCAGAGTAAGGTCTGCGTCCAACGCGAGACCCGCATTTCTGCTGTAACTGACAGCTATGAACTTGGTCAGTTACACCCCATTTTCTCTCCACATAATGGGGGATAACTTCCCATTATGGAGAGATTTAAGGAGTTGGCTACACACCTCCTATTATGGAGAGATTTAAGGAGTTGGTTACACTGTAATTCCTCTATAAATATCTATGAATAGCTAGAGGACCTGGAGGAGAGGCTCTGGCGGGATAGAAAAAAGAGGAGACCTCTCGGAGGCTCTGGAAGGGTACCTCTAAAAAAAAGAGACTAACGATGAGAGTCCTGGTGGAGGAATTTAAGAGAAGCATAGGCAAGGGGGAGAGCAACCTCAGCAGAGTTTGGCCTCGAAGCTCTTGTAGCCTGGGAAAAGTTCAACCCTTTTTGTTAACTTGTAAGTTCAAATTCTTTAAATCTATTTAATATTCTATTGCTGATAGGAGCTGTGCTACTCCACCAGTAGATCCAAAGAGAGGATCCACAAGAGAAACTTGACGTTCGGCCGGTCAACGGAGAACAAGACTCACTCTCCACCGCCACATGAAGAACCCAGCATTATATAAAGAGGAGAATCAACCCTGAGATTTCCTCTCTTTTGTACTAGGATTGTATCCGTTGTAATCTTTTATTCAGTCAAGAAATTTTGCAATTGTGATTTTTCTAACGCGTACAAAAGATGGCGACTCCGCTGGGGAAATTTTGTCATTCTCAAGCAACGAGAAAGTAGTGGCGCAAGCCGACGTCGGATGCTTGGATCCACAGTCGAATCTCTTATGATCGAATTCGACCAAGAGAAGTTGAACTCCCCAAAGCTTCGGGAGTCTCCGTGGAGACAACGTGGTCAGCCTTAACGTCTCTTCAGAGACCCGCACCATGACCACGGTTAAGATGGCAATAGAGACCAATCTCTCCTCCATCTTTTTATCAAGGCACTTCCAGTCCGGATGCCGGGGGTTCTCAATAACCTCTTCGACTCAATCGGAATGCCGAGAGACGGCGAAGGCATTACACTCATCGTCACAGACAGGAGTGGCAGCAATAGCATATGTGGCCCGTGTCAATGTCTCCTACGAGACCCGTGAGGCCAATGATGATGAAGGAAATCTCGCCGCAAAACTCCTCCCAAGGCTCAGCAAATCCAATTTGCAAGGGGTTCGCATCAACTCCTGCGAGCCAAACGGATTGCTGATCTTCAACAAAGACGCCAAGTTCACCATCAGCAAACAGAGCTCGCTTTTCACCCCGCGTTTCGGCACCAAACCAAAGTTCGCTTTCAGCCCCGCATTTCTGTAACAAAACGCGATGCTCCGCGTTTACGAGCTGCGCGTTTCGGCGCAAAATGTGAAGTTCGCGTCCAGCCTCAAGCTGTGCCAAAACGCGAGAACGCGCGACCCACGTTCAGCCCAAGGCCACGCCAGGATATGACCTTAGCGTGCGAGAGTCACTGACAGTGTTAAAAGATGACTTTCGCGTTTCTATTTAAAAGCGCAAGACACGCGTTTAGCAGGAGGCTATGCCAGAATGAGATCATCGCGTTTCACTTTAGAAACGCGAGGTTCGCGTTCAGCCACAGGAGGCCATGTTCAAATATGAACTAAGAAGCTCATCCCATGGGTGCGAGCAGTTCATCTCGGCGGTGTCTTTGATTGTCACTGCAACTTTTAGATGACTGAGCTGTCAGTTTTTAGCCTGTAAGGCTTCAAACTCAAACTCCCCAAGAGACGCAGACCTCGTGTTCCAATGTCAAACGCGGAGGTCGCCAGACGTGGACCTCGCGTCCTTTCTCAGTCAAACGCGGAGGTCGCCAGATGCGGACCTCGCGTTCCAATATCAGACGCGGAGGTCGCCCGACGCAGACCTCGCGTCCTTTCTCAGTCAAACGCGGAAGTCGCCAGACGCGGACCTCACGTCCTTTCTCTGATGTGAAAACACGAGTCTGAGTAGAAGGTTTTGCTAAAAAACCTTGAGGGACTTGGTCCCATCCTCTCCTCCAAAATCTCCTACCAATTCTCACTCACAGAATGGTAGGGCCACAAAAATACCTATATTCATTCCCCAATGAAATGAACTAGGATTTTGTGTTAACAATAAACCTCTGACAAATCAGATTTTTTCAATCCCCAGTGGATTCTGTCAAGTTAATATTAAATCTCTGACAATGAAACTCGTTAAAAATCATCGCTGTTATATTGATACTACACTTCTAACAGCGAATTTTACACACCTCTAGAAAATCAATGATTGTCACATTAATATCAAACCTCTGACAGTTCTTTTTATTTTTCACCAAAATCCCCTACCAATTCTCTTCCATAGAGTAGTAGGTCCACAAATACAATAATTGTTAAGTTTAATATCAACCTCTGACAATGGAAAGGTTCAATACTCCCCAGTGAGTACTAGCTTCGCTTGTGCTCCTCTACATGGAGTCATAAATCAATGATTGTCAAGTTAATACTACACCTCTGATATTCCAAACTTCACTTGTCAATTCTCATCAATAGAATGACAAGTCCTCAAAATTGCTCATATCGCAAATCAATGATTCTTAAGTTAACACTACACCTCTGACATTCCAAACTCCCCTTGTCAATTCTCATCAATAGAGTGACAAGTCCTCAAAATTGCTCATATCGCAAACCCAACTACTGTCATGTTAATATTACACCTCTGACAAACTACTGTTATGTTAACACTACACCTCTAACAATGATTGAGTTGCTGCCAAGTTCAATATTAAAACCTCTGACAGTCACTTTTCCTCAGGCTTCCATATCGAAGCTGAGACGAGCGATGCTAAGTTTAATATCACACCTCTATCATCCAATTTATTGTTAAGTTCAACAATACACCTATGACAATGACTTTCCCTCGAACTTCTGTATCGGAGTCAAAATGACCGATGTTAGGTTTAACATCACACCTCTGGCATTACCTCCACTGTTAGTTTAACACCACCTATGACACTGAAGATGTGATATCTTCAGTCTCCCCAATGAAACTGAAGTTAACACCACCTATGACACCTCTAACTCACATCCTTGTTAAGTTAATATCACACCTCTGATAAGATTCAATCTGATCCGTTAAGTTAATATCACATCTCTGACGGTAAAGAAATAATTAGATCCCCGACGGGTCTTGTCTTACTTGTCATTCTCTTCAATAGAATGACAGGTCCACTTAAATTGCTTAAATCAAAAAATCCCATTACTGTTATGTTAAACATTACACCTCTAACAGTAAATCTTTATTTTCTAAGGAAATCAATATTTGTCATGGTAACAGTTATCTTTGACAACTTATTCCCTATAAATTTCCTCCAAAATTGCTTACCAATTCTCATCCATGGAATTGGTAGGACCATAAAAAGCCTGTGACCATTTTCCAGTGAAATAATCACAGATCAAACATGTCAAGTTAACATTATACCTCTAGCATATTCACTGTTAAGTTAACATTAAACCTCTAACTGTGATTTCCCTCAATTTTTTCAGTGGAATAAATTACAATCAAACCTGTTATGTTAATATTACACCTTTGACAATAAGACCTTGATGTATCCCACGGGGTAAAACTTCAACTTATCAATTCTCCTCAATAGAATGACAAGTCTACTCAAAATACTGTTATATTCAAAATCACACCTCTAACAGTAGACAAATCCCGGTCAAGTTAACATCACACCTCTGACCAAACTTGCTCAAATCGCAAGACAATTTCCGGTCAAGTTAACATCACACTCTGACTAAAATTTCAACTTGTCAGTCGTCTTCAATAGGATGGCGAGTCTATCAAACTGCGTAGATCGCAAAATCTCTCGATCAAGTTATTACTACACTTCTGACCAAAGTTACTCATATCGCAAAATCGATCGCTGTTAAGTTAACATTACACCTATGACAGTGATCTCCTCTATTTTCTCCGCGAAAATGAGATCATTCAATGCTAACTTAAACATCACACCTCTAGCATATATTTCATTGTTAAGTTAACATTACATCTATGACAATAATCTTCTCTAAATTTTCTCAGTAAAAATGAGACTTTTGTGGTGCTAAGTTAATATCACACTTCTAGCACACATCTTTGTTAAGTGAAAATCACACTCTTGACAATTCAATTTGCTCAAATTGTAAATCCAAATCGTCACGTTAACATTACACCTCTGACGGTAAAAAAAAAACTCCATGGATCTTCAACAATCCAATCCCACTTGTCATTCTCTTCAATAGAATGACAGGTCCACTTAAATTGCGTAAATCGTAAAATCAATCATTGTTATTGTGTAATATCACACCTCTGACAGTAAACTTTCATTCCCAGCAGAGTTTAATCATGTTAACACTAAACTGAATAGTCTACGTTTATGCATTATTATATCGCATTTTCTCACCGATTTATGAATAAATTATCGGTCTAAACCGTGTTTGGTCTCTATTGCAGGTAAACAAGAGTTCAAGGGCAAAGGAGTAATAAAAGCTTAATTAAACCCTTTTAGGGTAATTAATCCGAATTTCGTAGAGGCCAAGCAAGGGATCATATAGAAGATACGTCGAACCTAGACTCTTGTGCACATCAGACGAATATTCGGGCGCAATTACCAGAAATGGAATATACCAGGAAGCTCCTAGAGCCAGATGGATCCCCGCACCAAAATCAGGGAATTAACTCCCTGGTTTGGCCGCGGATCTGCGGCAAACGCCACGTATCCGCGGCCCATTGGTGGGGCCACGTGTCGATTTTCGACGCGTGGCCCCGTCTCGTCTTCCAGAAGGCTCCTATGCCTATAAATATCCCTGTACAGGTCCAGAACGAGGCAGTTTTTGATTTTAGGCTAGGGTTTCTATGTTTAGTGTAGTGTAGGTAGGTGTTCTTCATTTATTGTATTTTGTTATGTTATTTCATTTTTAGATCTTGTAATAGGGCTAAGAGATTCAGAGAGAGAGAGATAGAGAGGGAATGATGTAATAGATGGTGACAATCTATGTAAAGGTGCCTCCTTTCTTCTCTAATATAATCTCCTCCATCTTTTACATGTTGCTTGGCTAACTTTTCTTCTTCTCATGGCAATCTAACTACTAACTACTAACCATCTAACCACTTACTTGATAATCCACATGAATCTAGTAGCCTCTATAAGGCCTTGCTATTGCAAGAGCCATTGATGGCTCATGATGATGGGTTCTAACATCTAATTTGCTAACTTGCTAACCAAGCTAACTCTCTCTTATTTCATGCTTTCTTTCAATGGTTTGATGATCTAATATTTGTATTAGCTTGCTCTTGATGCAAGTTTGAATGTGAAGAACCATCTCATTTGCCATGCTTTGTATCGTCTCTTGAAGCCAAGGATTAGTGATGGCCGAGGATCAAATGTGAGGCAACTATCATTAAGAGGTTAGCATGGTTAGTGGAGCAATTGGTAGTTAGTAGCCATGAGTTTTTATTTTATCTTGTTTTAAAAAGCAATTCTTTTTCTCATTTTTCGATCGATATTTTCACCACCTTCTTAGTTCAACTTTGTTTCATCTTCTTTTCTATTTTGTTTTCCAAACCACTTCTCTTTTGATTTTTCACATCGACGTTTTCATCGCTTTCTCCAACTACCACATGCTTGTTTTCCATTTCCTTTCTTTTCTTTTCTTTTTCTAATTCTTTTAACAAAGAAGAATTGTTAACATAAAACGTGAATAAAAACTGTCAATGCTTCTATCGCCTCCCGTCCCTGTGGATTCAACCCGTTGAGCCAATGCTATAACGGAAGTATCGAGGGAACATTAGCACATATACAAGCTTTACATTGATTTTATAAATACACACTTTTGAGTGCTAGTTTCGCCCGATCAAAATTTTTGGCGCCGTTGCCGGGAAACGGGAATGGTTTTGATTTCACGTTTTTGTTAACATTGTCTTCTCTGTTTTGGTGTGTAGGGCATCCTTTACAGGATTTTAACATTGCAGAATAAACACTAGCTTTGCATCTTCCTGCTCTAGAAAGCAGGGACCCAGCTTTCAAAGAACCGCCACGCAAACACGACTTTTGCCGCGGAAACGCGGCCATTTTGTGATAATTGTATATCTTGTTGTGCTAGAATGTGTTCATTGTAATAGCTAGTCGATCTGTATTATTACTTTCCTGCTTTGATTGCCTAAACACCGCAATAAATTAAAGAACTAAAATACGGTATTTGGACGCTTTTAAAATGGCTTAGACATTTGCATTTAGGCACGTGTCAATTCAATTCCAATGTACTGTATTTTTGTTCTGTTGTTGTGATCTGGATTGAGGTGTACATATGGCATTGCATATGGCATAGGACAAACACGTGGGTGATTTATCACTTTGTGTTATACTATTGTCTATATTGCACACTTGCACAAATTGAAATTAAGGGCAAAACCCATACAAGATAAAGGTGGGGATTTAATCACCCTTTCTTAGCCCAAAAACCACCTCCCCACTCACACACCCAAGCCCTAATAAAAATTGATAGACGTTGGCCCCTAGGGACATCTCGGACTCATTAAGAGATTGACCGAGGGTGGAACTTGCTTTGAATCTTACTCTTGTGAAATCGGTGTCTAAGGCTGGGGATTAAAAGGTTAAACCTCGAAGATACCGTGGTTTGGCGTAATTAAAGCCCGTTGCTTACGCACGGATACCTCCCACCGTATTTTGCCCCTACCTGGCCGATTAGCTTGTGGTCAGATTCAAGCAACAACCTCCCCCGGGTAATCGACCAGTTAGGAGTCGTCTAGGTCTAGGTCAGCCTTACTATAGGCTTGGTTTTGATTTTTTCTTTTCTTTTTGTTTGTTGTTTGATTTTTTCTTCTTGTTTGTGATTGTTTGTGAAATGGAATTCAACAATAACAATTCTTTCAATCCGAACATGAATCCATATTTCACACCAACCCCATTCGATTCAGATAATTCCAACCTGGCTTTTTACAATATGTACCAACCAAATAAACCGGGTTGGACTTATCGAATCAATACAACCCATACCCACATTCTTATGACTATAATTTCTAAAATAATTTCAACTCATCACAGAGTCAATGGGGATTCACCTCCCCCGAGTTTAATTTTCAACCTCCTTGTCCCCCATGTCCACCTTGTCCATAAATCTCATTCCCCGATTTCGCTTCCTATACTCCTTTTCTAGAACCACCAATTGAAGAAAAATCTGAGTTAGAAAAGAGAGTAGAAGCCAATTAACAAGAGGTCGAGCGACTACTTCAGAAAAGGAGGGCCTCTCCAATTTCACAGTATTTTCAAGAGTCTTACTCAGTTCCACCTCCTCATAATGACCAACCATCTGTCCTGGAAATGAGTAAGGAACTCTTGCGTGAGTCCAAGCTTCAATCTCAAAACATTTTTGACTCACATTCTTCACAAAATTTCTAAAATCAAGATTCTTATACTCCCATTCTAGAGCATCCACTTGTAGAAAAATCAAGTCTAGAAAAGCATATAGAAATCTTGCAGGAGTCTGCGTTACAATTTCAAAAATCTTCTTCTCAGTCTATTGATAGGTTGGAAACACAATTGAGTAAATTGGTCAATATTTTTAAGAATGAAGAAACTCTCTCTTCACCACCCTTAACCAATTCAAATATCTCTAACTCTATCAATTTGACCCATGACTCCTATTGTTTTGAAAACCAAGATTCCTACACTCCTTTTCTAAAACAACCACTTGAAGATACATCATCTCTAGAAAAAATGATAGAAGTCTTACAAGAGTCTGCACTAAAATTTCAAAATCATCTGCCGAGTTTGTCAATAGGTTGAAAACACAATTGAGTCAATTGGTTAGCATTTATAGGAATGAGGAAACTCTTTCTTATCAACCTTTAACAATTCAGCTATGCCAAACTCTATTGATCTGACCCAGGACTCTTGTCATTTTGAACATCAAGATTCAATTTCAGCACATCCACCTGAACTTGTCCAAACTTTAAATGTTAAAAATCCCATTGACATTTTGGCAAGTTATCCTTTTCCTGAGATTGAACTTGAGCAAGAATATGATCATGAACTTTCACTTAGTAATTCAATTTCACTTCCAGATTCAATATTGACTGAGGTGTTTTTACCTGAATTCAGGCCTTTTCCCGAGTCAGTATTGGATCCTGTACCAGTCCATTGTGATATTGAATCACCAATCTTTTATGATGATCATATTGAACTTGACCAATTTCTTACTTTTGAAAGTCCCATTGATAAATTGGCAAGTTCTCATTTTTGTAGAATTGAACTAAATGAGGAATGTGACTTTAATCCTCAAATTTGTGATCCAGTTCAAATTCCTGAATCAATATTGACTCCTGTTTTGTTACCCAATTTGAGCAACATTTTAGAGTCAGTTTTGATTCCCATACCTGTCATTCTTGAGCTTGAATCACAATTGTAGATAGTCACATTCCATCATGGAAAAATGAATGTGGACTTGAGCTTCATCTTCTTGATTTGGACCCACTTCCTAAACCAATCTCGACTCCTGAACCTTTACTTGACTTAAGTATTTTTTCTGAGTCGATATTAGTTCCTATAATTCCTGAGTCTAAATCAATCATTCCATTATGGGACAAGGGTCTTGATAAATTTGACTCTGAAATTATTTTGAAAATTTGGAAATTAGATGGGGTAAAATTTTTAATAAAAATCATACATATATACATCATTCTAGTGGGTTGTATTCGTGAGGTCTCTGGTGGGTTCCTCCGAACTCCACGCAAGTTGGATTGGGCCACATTTCGTGGACCAATCAGACCGCTACCGGAACCACCACCTTTGTAACGCCCCGATCCTGCGGGTACGGAGACGTTACTGCAACGTATATACGCAGGTCCGAAATATCCTCACGTATATACGCCAAGCATCAGTACAGGCAAGAATCAGAGTACGGAAGCAAATGGTGCATTATACATTCCAACACATGAGTACAATTACAAAGCTATCACCAGAGGTGACAAATATTATAATAATATTACATCACCAACATGGCGCAATTGCGAGAATACAAAGGATGTACAAGTATGAACAGTACAAAAGGCACTCACGAGTTTACAAAAGGAAAACTCGAGAGGCACACAGGGGGCCTGGAAGGATAGAGCTCTGGATGATCTGCTGGAGATCCACGCTACCGCTGCACTTTTCAGGTCAGCAACAGGGATTCTACAAGCTCCAAGCTCCGACATGCTCCATGACCTGGACATGAGAATCCAGGGGAGTCAGATAGAACTCCCCAGGCGAGTGGTGATACAAAAGCCGGATGGCGTGCTGAGATAAGTACAAGTGTATCGATAAAACCGAATCATAATCATGCATTGAAAACCGTGTCGTGAGCATAAGCATGTATAGGCAGGTAGATATATAACAAGTGATATCAAGCAGGAAGTACTCATGGTATGGTAAGATAGGAACATGAGACTAATGGAATGGAACACAAGGAATAAAGTAGGGTATGAGCAACGAATATGATAATAATCATAAAACCAGAAATTCGATGTAAAATCCGATGAAAGCAATGGCGGCAAATCACACAACGGTCATAACAGGAGTACATAACAGGCATAACATGAATCATAACACGCATAACGGGAGTTCATAACAGGCATAACAGGATACATAGTTGGCATCTTTTATTATTATTACTCGTCTGACCCATATATCTATGTATGTGTCCTGGTGTACATCCCAACACACATACATCCATATATAAGCAAGCCGAGGTTCGTTACTGGAAGCTGATGAAGAACTGATAGCTCATACTTATAGTAGTTCCCGACCGCCCCGGGACACAGCCATTGGGGGCCTTAAATCCCCTAACACGCATCTTCTGGGGGCCTGAAATCCCCCTAACACGAATCGTCAGTTTTGGTATTCCACTACTATAAGCAAGGCATCATACCGGCATTCATCACTTCCTCCCATTTCCCGTGCAAGTTATCCTTTATAAAGAGTAGGAACATAACTGGTTATAACAAGAGATCAGGTACAGGCAGGAGATGGCTCTACAGATTCAAGAGGTGGCCCCCACAGATTCAAGAGGTGGCCCCCACCACGTGTGTGGTGTGGCACTTTGTTCCATGTGGCACTTTGCTCTGAGGGGAATGGATTCTAGAGGTGACCCCCACAGATTCAAGAGGTGGCCCCCACCACTTGTGTGGTGTGGCACTTTGCTCCGTGTGGCACTTAGTTCCATTCAGGATCCGCAGGGAACTGGTGGTATAACATGAGTCAGTGTCAAGTAGTAGCATGACGGGTATCAGATGTTAACACATCATTTGACAGGTGATACAAACAGGTGTTAATTAGTAGCATGTAAATGACAAGCATGAAGCAATGGTATGGCATGTATTAACATATCAGGAAATACATGGCATGATGATAGAGTAGTAGCTGAGCATAACCAAGCGGAGCTAAGCGAGCTGGAAGTACAGACAGCAAACAGTATTTAACACTGGAGCGTCTGGCAAGGTTACCGGGACAACTCGGCTTAAAGTGCGAGCAAGAAATCCGGCAACATCCCGCCTAGACGAATCTAGTGGTAAAGTGCTGAGCGCTGATCATGATAACCAGGCGGAGCTGAGAGACCTGACGGTCCCAATCACTTCCTTTCGAGATAGTGAGAGACCGGAGGCTGAAGGACGGAGAGACCTGACGGTCCCAATCACTTCCCTTTCGAGATAGTGAGAGACCGGAGGCTGAAGGACGGAGAGACCTGACGGTCCCAATCACTTCCCTTTCGAGATAGTGAGAGACCGGAGGCTGGAGGCTGAGGGACCAAGAACGCTCAGGGTTTAAGCGCACTCTCGGTGGCTACAAGCCATCCCAGGAGTGGGCAGAAACCCAGAGTTCAACGACCACGAAGGGTCGGCCACGCATAGTATAAAGCAGTAAAATACATATAAACATGGAATAAAATACATGTCGACCCGACGAAGCGGGGAAACCCAAACGGAGGCGAGAGCGAGGACACTCGCCTAAATCTCTGGAATAGCTGAAAACTCTGAAATCCATGGAACTCGCGTACGTGCCATAAATATAATAAGTGAAGAGGAGAGAGAAAGAGTTAGAGAGAGAAAGAGAGAGGAAAACTAGAGAGAAGTATATGGAAGGAGAGAGTGCACAGGGAGACGCGGGTTTGAGAGTGAGACGCGGGAGTCGCCGACGTGGGAGTCACAGACGCGGGAATCGCGTCGCAAAGGTGCCACAAACGCGGGATTCGAGACCCGCGTTCAAGTCAGGACACGAGAAGAACGCGGACGCGGTCATGGGTTTCGCGTCGCGTTAGCATGAGAAGAACACAAACGCGGGCATTAGCTCCGCGTCGTGCAGACATGAAAGGGACACGACGCGGGCATGGACTCCGCGTTGCGTCGGTATAAGAACGCGAAGGCCGCGTTTAAACAGATGCCAAGAATGCGAAGATCTGCGTTAAGGCGTTGCCTGGACGCGGGGGTGAGATCCGCGTCAGCAATATACAGAGAGGAGGAGGGAGAGAGAAAGGGAAAGGTGCTTGCTTTGGTGGTGGTGTTATTTGGTGGAGGAGTTGGATTTTGATGGAGTAATGAAAAAGAAGGTGAAGGAGGTGATGTTTGGAGGTTGAAGTAGTGGAGATGGAGGTGGTGTTGTGATGGTGAAAGTGATGGTGGAGTGAAGATGGTGGTGAAAAATAGTAGAGGTGATGGTGATGTTAGTTGTTGTCGTTGTAATCGTCACCGTAATGATTACCGGAATAATCGCGAACGATTACCGGAATAATCATCGGAGATATTACCGATGAAGAAGAGCTCGACCCCAATCCAAAGAAGGTGGCCGGCTCTTGATGTGGTGATGGGGTGGTGGTTTTGTGGAGGGTTTTGATGGTGGTGGTATTTTTGGAGAAGGTAAAGGAGAAGGTGGAGGCTTTAGTGGAGTTGTTGGAGTTTGTGGTGGTTTACATGGAGATGGAGGAGGAAGAAGATGAAGGTAAGGAGTTGGAGAAGTTGTAGTGGTTGTTGTTATGGTGGAGATGAAGGAAGAGTTGGTGGTGGTTAGAGTTGTGGTGAAGAGAAAATGAAGTGGAATGAAGAAGGAAAAGTATATATAGGATTTGGGAATTGTGAAGGTGATGTAAAAATGTAAAAGAGAGGGGGTTATTTGTAAAATGGCGGGTGAGGTGGCTCTTTGGCCGGCCATGGTGATGGGAGAGGAGTTGGATATTTTGGAGAAGATATTTTTGGAGGAAAGGAGATATTTGTGGAGGAAGAATGTAGAAGATAATGGAAGAATGGAGAAGTTTGGAGAATTTGGTGGAAGGAAAAGGAAGGAAAAAAAGGAAAAGAAAATGAAAAGAGGAAGATATTTTCTTGAAAGAAAAAGTAAAAATAATTAGAGTAGCGGATTTCCGGGATTCGATTGCGGATGCGGAAAACTTTCGGAAAAATACCGAAATCGTCCGAAAATCAAGTATCTCGGAACGACCCGCAAAAATTCTCAAAAATCAAGAATAATATTCTAAGAATCATGGTGAAATTAGTTTCAAGAAATTCTTTATAATTTTTAAATTAAAAATTTTGGAATCGGCAGCCAATATCGGTTGACACCAAATCTGGCAGAAATCTGATAAATTCTGAAAATTCCTAAAAATGAATTAAGATAGTAAATATTATTCTAAGCAAATATGGGAAAGCGGTTTCTCAAAATTTGACTCCATTTGTAAATTAAAAATCTAGGAATCGGTCAGCGGTGCTGGTCGACACCGGTTTTGAAGATTTTCCATTTAATTCAGGAAAATTCCAGAAAATCATAGAAAATCTAAAATATTGGGAAATGATGTTTAAAACTAAAATCGGTCAAATCAGAATACCAGAAAGACCAAATCGAGCAATTCACTAGGATCGGGTCCTCGGTTCAGACTAGGGCTGACTCCGAGTCCGTGAATCCGGATCCAAGACAAAACGATCATATAAATAATTCATAATACAAAACAAATATAGGAAGTAAATCAAAAAAATATGATCGAAAAATCTGAATACGCAACTAAGTACGTATTCCGGGAGCGAGGTGTTACAACCTTGAGGAGACTTTTCCTTCCCTCTCTATTTGTTTCATGCATACATACATTACGATGCATTGAGGACAATGCATGAGATAAGTGTGGGGGAGGGTTTACTAACTTAGAGTTTTTAGATTTTCTTTCTTTTACACTTCTTTTAGGATACTTAGAAATTTTCCCTTTTGTATAGGAATTTTCTCTTTCTTTAAAAACTTTTTGAAATAAGAGACAAAGTTTCGATATATTTTTAAGAAAATTAAGATGATCTTAGAAATTAAGAAAAGCCTTAATTATGACATCTTAAACCTAGTCGAAATAATGGATCTTGTTTAAAATTATAGGTTAAGTATAAAAGATTGGGGAGATAATTTTATCTTGAATTTTTTGCCTTAGATAGTATGCACTTCACACTTACACAATTTTGGGATGGAAACAAAGACCTAAAATGCCATAAAGTAAAAAAATAATAATAAAAAAATATATAAATAAAAATCACTTATTAAGCTGGATAACTATGCCTCAAGAAGCATGATTATTCACGCCTAACAGTGGTTAAAAGAAACAAATAATTTCCCTTAGTTTTGTGGCCTTGTTTACTCGAGTCCTTAAACCCGAGGGATGTTTTCTCATCTGGTGCCCTAGGACCTTCTGGTTTGGGAGTCATCGGTTAGAGGCTCGCTACATGGGTGAACTAGAAAGCCTAAGAAACTATGGGAAGAAAAAGAAAAAAAAATAAATAAATATATATATATATAAATGGCTTGATGGTTAGAGTTGAAATCCCAGAAATCTTCAATATCACAAAGTACATATTATCTAAGTTTTATGAAAGATAAAAATTCAGTCCAATTTTGAAATCTTACCTTAATTGAAGACAAGATCTTGCATAGAGACCAAGTTTAAGGAAGAATGATTTTTGGTGGACTTATGACCTTAGATCACCTATGTTTTTGCAAAAATATTTTGAAAACTTATTTCTCTTTCAAAATGTATTTTCAAAATACTAACATTTGTCTTCTTTCTTTATGGATTTGTGGGTACAATCCGCTGAAAATCCTCAGGAGACAAAACTCCTCCTCTTGGGTAACCTAGAGGTTTAACGGCTTGTTGCACACGCTCAGTGCAATCGCGTCACTTGCGAAAGTGGTGTAATAACATTTGTAGTATAGTTTTCTTTTCTTGTTTTGCTCAGGACGAGCAAAAGATAAGTGTGGGGGTGTGATTAGTCTACGATTATGCATTATTATATCGCATTTCCTCACCGATTTATGAATAAATTGTCGGTATAAACCGTGTTTTGGTCTCTTTTGCAGGTAAATCAAGAGTTCAAGGGCAAAGGAGTAATAAGAGCTTAATTAAACCCCTTTTAGGGTAATTAAATTCGAATTTCGTGAAGGCCAAGCAAGGGATCATCTAGAAGATACGTCGAACCTAGACTCTTGCGCACGTCAGACGAATATTCGGGCGCAATTATCAGAAATGGAATATACCAGGAAGCTCCTAGAGCCAAGACGGATCCCCGCACCAAAACCAGGGAGTTAACTCCCTGGTTTGGCCGCGGATCTGCGGCAAACGCCGCGGATCCGCGGCCCATTGGTGGGACCACGCGTCGATTTTCGACGCGTGGCCCCGTCTCATCTTCCAGAAGGCTCCTATGCCTATAAATATCCCTGTATAGGTCCAGAACGAGGCAGTTTTTGATTTTAGGCTAGGGTTTCTATGTTTTAATATAGTGTAGGTAGGTGTTCTTCATTTCTTGTATTTTGTTATGTTATTTCATTTTTAGATCTTGTAGTAGGGCTGAGAAATTCAGAGAGAGAGAGATAGAGAGGGATTGATGTAATAGATGGTGACAATCTATGTAAAGGTGCCTCCTTTCTTCTCCAATGTAATCTCCTCCATCTTCTACATGTTGCTTGGCTAACTTTTCTTCTTCTCATGACAATCTAACTACTAACCACTAACCATCTAACCACTTACTTGATAATCCACATGAATCTAGTAGCCTCTATAAGGTCTTACTCTTGCAAGAGCCATTGATGGCTCATGATGATGGGTTCTAACATCTAACTTGCTAACTTGCTAACCAAGCTAACTCTCTCTTATTTCATGTTTTCTTTCAATGGTTTGATGATCTAATATTTGTATTAGCTTGCTCTTGATGCAAGTTTGAATGTGAAGAACCATCTCATTTGCCATGCTTTGTATCGTCTCTTGAAGCCAAGGATTAGTGATGGCCGAGGATCAAATGTGAGGCAACTATCATTAAGAGGTTAGCATGGTTAGTGGAGCAATTGGTAGTTAGTAGCCATGAGCTTTTATTTTATCTTGTTTAAAAAGCAATTCTTTTTCTCATTTTTCGATCAATGTTTTCACCACCTTCTTAGTTCAACTTTGTTTCATCTTCTTTTCTATTTTGTTTTCCAAACCACTTCTCTTTTAGTTTTTCACATCGACGTTTCATCGCCTTCTCCACCTACAACATGCTTGTTTCCTTTCCTTTCTTTTCTTTTCTTTTTGTAATTCTTTTAACAAAGAAGAATTGTTAACATAAAACGTGAATAAAAAACTGTCAATGCTTCTATCGTCTCCCGTCCCTGTGGATTCGACCCGTTGAGCCAATGCTATAACGGAAGTATCGAGGGAACATTAGTACATATACAAGCTTTACATTGATTTTATAAATACACACTTTTGAGTGCTAGTTTCGCCCCGATCATAAACCTCTGACGATAGACTCTGGCATAATCCCCAGCGGATCAAATTCCACTTGTTATTCTCATCAATATAATAGCAAGTCCACAAAACTTATTCAAAACACAAGTCCAGATCTCACTGTCAAGTTAACATCACACCTCTGACAGTAACCTTCTCGAATTCTCCCAGTAGAGTTATTTAATTTGCTAAGTTAATATCACACCTCTGACAATTAAAACTCTTTCAAAGAATTTTTGAGCGTGACCTTCGTGTTTCAAGCACAGAGCCACGTCTCAACGAGCTTAAGAGTCGCGTCTCAACAGCAAGTAAAAGCTGCGTCTCTAAAACAATTGAGAGCCTTGTCTCTATAGCAATGAGAAGCATGTCTCTACAGCAATTGAAAGTCGCGTCTCAATTTTGATTCGCGTCTCCACTTGATCAGTGTGCCAGAACCACGTCTGTGAAAACTGCATCCTCCCTCTTCAAATACAAAAGTATGTCTCTACTACTACTACAATTAGTTCAACAATACACTGGCAAAAGGCAATTGACAACTCCACCGGTTCAACAGTACACCGCTAATCAAATTACAACGATCTTTCTTGGAGGCTTTAAACAGTTTAATAGTACACTCACGAAGATCAAAATTCAGACAAGATCAAGCTCGATACTGCCTCTCAAAAGAATGCCAGTCCGATTACAGAAAGTCCAGATTCAACCGAAGTCCAAAGTATTTCAAAATGCGTCCCAGTCAACCACAGAATTTCAAAAACTTTGGAGGGGGTTCTGTAGGCTATCAAAAAATTACTGAAGACAAAGCCTCAGACGCGAACCTCCCTCCCAGATGCGAAGATCGCGTTCCAGTCTCAGACTCAGACCTCGCGTCCTTTGTCAGACGCGGAGGTCGCCAGATGCAGATCCCGCGTCCTAATGTTAGATGCGGAGATCGCCCGACGCAGATCTCGCGTCCCAATATCAGACGCGGAGGTCGTCAGACGCGGACCTCACGTCCTTTGTCAGACGCGGACCTCAGCCAGCTCCGCGTCTCAACATCAGAGTAAGGTCTGCGTCCAACGCGAGACCTGCATTTCTGCTGTAACTGACAGTCATGAACTTAGTCAATTACACCCCATTTTCTCTCCCATAATGGGGGATAACTTTTCATTATGGAGAGATTTAAGGAGTTGGTTACACACCTCCTATTATGGAGAGATTTAAGGGGTTGGTTACGCTGCAATTCCTCTATAAAAGCTATGAATAGCTAGAGAATCTGGAGGAGAGGCTTTGGCGGGACAGAAAAAAGATGAGACCTCTCGGAGGCTCTGGAAGGGGACCTCTAAAAAAAGGGACTGACGATGAGAGTCCTGGTGGAGGAATTTAAGAAGCCATAGGCAAGGGGGAGAGCTACCTCAGCAGAGTTTGGCCTCGAAGCTCTTGTAGCCTAGAAAAAGTTCAACTCTTTTTGTTAACTTGTTAAGTTCAAGTTCTTTAAATCTGTTTAAGATTCCATTACTGATAGGAGCTGTGCTACTCCATGAGTTGATCTAAAGAGAGGATCCACAAGAGAAACTTGACGTTCGGCCGTTCAACAGAGAACAACACTCACTCTCCACCGCCACATGAAGAACCCATCATTAAATAAAAAGGAGAATCAACCCTGAGATTCCCTCTCTTTTGTAATCGGATTGTATCCGTTGTAATCTTCTATTCAATTAAAAAAATTTTGCAATTGTGATTTTTCTGACGTGTATCATGTTTTTACATAAATTCTATTGCTTGATGAAAGTTTAAGTTATATGTGTGTGAGGGATATGTGGATCATATATATATGTCATGTATATGTCGATATGGTTGATGGTGAGCCTTGAAGGCCTTATATTATACTTGTTATGTGTATATGAGTGAAGAATTTCAAAGAGAAATGCTGCCGAAATTTTGAATGATCACTTATGTGCATATTTCCTTGGAAAATTAAATGGTTGATGGATGTACTTATATCTGGGACCGTTACATATACAAATTTATACACAAAACCATCATTCAAAATACAAGAATTCAAAATAGAAAGAGAGTAAGTGAAGGAAGTAGGCGTGCATGAGAAGGGATGATGTCGGGTTAGGATTTATCTTGGAGAATATAGGTACATGTGGCTTGAGGAGAGAAAGGGAGAGAAATTAATATAGGGTAATATAATTTGAGAGGGGGGATTTGCGTAAAATGAGGATATATATTTTCCATCCTTCTCTTTCATTTCTTAGGGCTAAAATATGTCCGCCTTTCATCTCCCCAATCCCTCAAAATCATAGATCTCTCTCTCTCTCTCTCTCTCTCTCGCGAATCCACTCTCCCCCTCTCTGGAATTGGTGGCGCAGCCCAGGCTAGGGCCTGGGTTGGGGCGCGTGCAGGCTGCGCATGCAGCCTCGCCAGCAACGTGCGACCGCGACTGGGCGGCGGCGCTGGGAGGCCGCCGGCGGCCTAATTGTAGCGGGCAACAACCCCTTTTGCTCCTCCACTCCCAAACTCTCCTTATCTTGATAAGTTGATCAAACCCCAAAAAAGAACCTAGTTTTCTCTCTCTTGATTTTCTCTTCCTAATTAATCTTCTCTTTTCTATGGTGATGGCCGGCCATAGCACCAGTGGCAAGGCGGAGGTGTGGCGACTTCGAAGTGGAGGAAATCCACGGTGAGGGAGTTTTCTTGATAAATTCCTCTTGAAATGCTTTGAATAAATTATGAAGTAAAATTGTTAGGATATAGCCTTTGATGTCATGCTATATTGCTTGATTTCAAAGGATAATAGTATATTAATAGCAATAGATATCTTGTTATATGTCGTTGGAAAGATAATCAATTTACTTTCTAATAGTTCTTACCGTGTCAATCTGGATTAAAAGTTATCGCCGAAATACAGCTAGCTAGTCATGACTGCTGTGTAGCAGAATCTTTGCACAATTGGAGAGTTTCAGATTCTTTAGAATATTTATTCAAACCAAACCTGTCATTTAGCATATCATTAAAAAGGTAATTAAGTCTACTTTCCAATAAAATTTATTATGTTTCAATTAAATGTCTAAAATAAGATTTATAATGAAAATATCAATGACTATTTGAAGATAGAGCAACATAAATATGTTTTAAATAAGAAGTTTCTGTCTTCTCTTGAGCAATTCCTCATAAAGATGCCTTTTTGTGACTTGTGATAATGTAAGGTTCAATAATGAATTTAAATTTCAAATTTATCCTTCGATTGAGAAATTAGAAGTATGTGATCGAAACGGAAATGTGTTTAGTATTGGCTCAACGGGTCGAATCCACAGGGACGGAGGCGATAGAAGCATTAACAGTCTTTATTCAGTGTTATGTTAACAGTTCTTCTTTATTTAAAAAATGAAAAGAAAATAAAAGAAAAGAAATCCAGAAGTGATAGGTGGAGAAGGCGATGAAACGACGATGTAAAAATAAAAGAGAAGTGGTTTGAAAAACAAAATAGAAAAGAAGATGAAACAAAGGTGAACTAAAAAGTTAGTGAAAACAATGAAGAAAATGATAAAAGGATTTTGGAAATGATTTTCAAAACAAAGTAAAAGAAAACTCATGGCTACTAACTACAAATTGCTCTACTAATCATGCTAACCTCTTAGTGATAGATGTCTCACATGGATCCTTGGCCATCACTAATCCTTGGCTTCAAGAGACGATACAGAGCATGGCCCATAAGATTGTTCTTCTACATTCAAACAACACATCCATACTATATAACAAGTTGCAAGCTACTTTTACATCATCAAAATCGGTTAGAGGTGAGCATGAAATAAAGAAGACATTACAAGTTAGCAAGTTAGTGGGTTAGGTGTTAAAAATGTTAGAATATTAGAATCCATCATCATGAGCATCAATGGCTCTTCCAAGAGCAAGGCCTTGTAGAGGCTACTAGATTCATATGGATTATCAAGTAAGTGGTTAGCGGTTAGTAGTTAGATTGCCATGAGAGAAGAAAAGTTAGTAAGCATCATGTAGAAGATGGAGAAGATTACGATGGGGAAGAAAGGAGACACATTTATATAGATTGTCACCATCTATTACATCAATATCTCTTTATCTCTCTCTGAATCTCTCAGCCCTACTACAAGATCTAAAAATAAAATGAAAATACAAATAAAGAGAAAAAATCTTAATCTACAACTAGAAGAAAGAAACCTAACCTAAAACCAAATCTGCCTGCATTTTGGCCAAACCATGCCTTATTATAGGCAAAAGGAGGTTTCAGAAGATGAGATAAGGCCACACGTTGAAGATCGACGCGCGGCCCCATCATATTGCCGTAGAAATGCGGCTATTGCCGCGTTTCTGCTGCAATACCAGGGACCTAGGTCCCTGGTTTGGTGCGGGGATGCGCGGCGCTTCAAGGACCTTCTAGATATACTCCGATTCGGGTATTTTCATCCGTATATTCGTCTGACGTGCGCAAGGGTCTAGGTACAATGTATCTTCTAGAAGATCCCTTACTTGCCTCCAAGAAATAGGAATTTAATTACCCAAAAAGGGTTTAATTAAGCTCTTATTACCCATTTGCCCTCCTTGTCTTGATTATCTGCAAGAGAGACCAAAACACGGTTTAGACCGACATTTTATTCATAAATCGGTAAGAAAATGTGATATAATAATGCAGAATTGTAGACTAATCACACCCCCACACTTATCTTTTACTCGTCCCGAGCAAAACAAGAAAAGAAAAGCTATACTATAAATGTTATTACACCACTTTCGCAGATGACGCGATTGCACTGAGCATGTGCAACAAGCTGTTAAACCTCTAAGTTACCCCTAGAGGAGGAGTGTTGTCTCCTGAGGGTTTTCAGCGGATTGCACCCACAAAATTCATAAAGAGAGAATACAAATGTTAGTATTTTGAAAACACATTTTGAAATAGAGACAAGTTTACGAAATATTTTTGCAAAAATATAAGCGATCTAAGATCATAAGTTCACCAAAAATTATTCTCCCTTAAACTTAGTCTTTATGCAAAATCTTGTCTTCAATTAAGGTAAAAATTTAAAATTGGATTGAATATTTTATCCTTCATAAACCTAGATAATATGCACTTTGTGATAGTGAAGATTTCTGGGATTTCAACTCTAACCATCAAGCCATTTATATATATTCTTCTTTTTCTTCTTTAGTTTTCTTAAGCTTTCTAGTTTGCCCGGGTAGGGAGCCTTTAACTGATGACTCCCAAACCAGACGGTTTTAGGGCACCAGATGAGAAAACATCCCTCGGGTTTAAGGGCTTGAGTAAAAAAGGTCACAAAACTAACGGGGATTATTTGTTTCTTTTGACCACCGTTAGGCGTGAATAATCATGCTTCTTGAGGCATAATTATCCAGCTTAATAAGTGATTTTTTATTTATTTATACCATATATATATTTATTTTTACTTTATGGCATTTTAGGTCTTTATTTCCATCCCAAAAATTGTGTTTGTATGAAGTGCATACTATCTAAGGCAAAAAATTCAGGATAAAATTATCTCCCAATCTTTTATACTTAACCTATATTCTTAAACAAGATCCATTATTTCAATTAGGTTTAAGATGTCATAATTTAGGTTTTCTTAATTTCTAAGATCATCTTAATTTTCTTAAAAATAGATCAAAACTTTATCTCTTGTTTCAAAAAGTTTTTAAAGAAAGAGAAAGATTCTATACAAAAAAAAATTCTAAGAATATCCTAAAAGAAGTGAAAAAAAAAGAAAATCTAAAAAAAACTCTATGTTAGTAAACCCTTCCCTACACTTATCTCATGCATTATCCTCAATGCATCGTGATGTATGTATGCAGGAAACAAATAGAGATGGAAGGAAAAATCACCTCAAGTGGTGGTTCCGGTGGTAGTCTGATTGGTCCTTGAAATGCACCCCAATCCAATTTGTATGGAGTCTGAATTAACCCACTAGAGACCTCTATAATATAACCCACTGGAATGATGTATATATAGATGATTTTTATTAAGAATTTAACCCCATCTAATATCCAAATTTTCAAAATAATGTCTGAGTCAATTTTATCAACACCTTTGGCCCAAAATGGAGTATGAAAAAAATAGAATGATTGATTTGGACTCAGGAAGCATAGGAAAACTACTGACTCAGGAATTTGACTTAAGTCAAGTAAAGGTTCAAGAGTCAAAATTGATTCTGGAATCGGGTCCAAATCAAGAAGTTGAAATTCTAATCCACATTCATTTTCCCACAATGGAATGTGACTCACTGAGATTGGTGATTCAAGTTCAAGAATGAAAGGCATGGGAACCAAAACTGACTATAAAATGTTGCTCAATTTCGGTAACAAAACTGGAGTCAATATTGATTCAGGAATTGAACTGGATCACAAATTTGAGGATCAAGTCACAGTCCTTATTGAGTTCAATTTTATAAAAATGAGAACTTGCTAATATGTCAATGGGACATTCAAAAGTATGAAATGGTCAAGTTCAATTTGTTGATCATAAAAGATGGTGATTCAATTCATGATGGATTGGCACAGAATCCAATGTTGACTCAGAAAAAATCCTGAAATCAGGTAAAAACACCTCAATCGTTATGAAATCTGGCAGTGAAATTGAATTACCAAGTTGAGATTCAGGATCATATTCATGCTCAAATTTAATCTCAGGAAAAGGATAACTTGCCAAAATGTCAATGGGATTTTCAACATTTGAGGTTTGGTCAAGTTCAGATGGGTGGACTGAAATTGAATCTTAGTTTCCAAAATGACAAGAGTCCCGGGTCAGATCAATAGAGTTAGGGATAGCTGAATTGGTAAAAGGTTGATAAGATAGAGTTTCTTCATTCCTATAAATGCTAACCAATTGACTCAATTGTGTTTCCAACCTATTGATAGACTAGACAGAAGATTTTTGAAATTATAGTGTGGACTCTTGCAAGACTTCTATACTCTTTTTGAGATATGATTTTTGTTCAAGTGGACGCTCTAGAATGGAAGTGTAGGAATCTTAATTTTCAAAACAACAAGAGTCATGAGTCAAATTAATAAAGTTAGAGATATTTGGATTGGTCAAATATTGATAAGAAAGAGTTTTCTCATTCGTATAAATGTTGACCAATTGACTTAATTGTGTTACTAGCCTATCAATAGACTGAAAAGAAGATTTTGAAATTGTAACGTGGACTCCTGTAAGATTTCTATATTCTTTTCTAGACTTAATTTTTCTTCAAGTGGATGTTCCAGAAATGGAGTATAAGAATCTTAGTTTTGGAAAGGTAGTGACGATTGTGAGTCCAACATATTTTGAGATTGAAGCTCAGACTCACGAAAGCACTCTATACTCGTTTTCAGGATAGATAGTTGGTCATTTTGAATAGGTGAAAATGAGTATGAATCTTGAAAATATTGTGATATTGGGGAGTTGAGCTTCTTTTTTTGGTACTCAAGCATGGCTTGCATGACTTCTATATTTTTTGAACTCAGATTTTTCTTCAAAATTGGGAAATAGAGATTGTGAAAATTATGGACAAGGTGGTGAAAATTTTGACTCGGGGGAGGTGAATCCCCATTGACTCTGTGAAAAGTAGAAATTATTTTAGAAATTATGGTTAAAAGATTGGAGATATGGGTTGTATTGATTCGGATAAGGCGAACCCGGTGTATTTGGTTGGTTCATATTGTAAAAAGTCAGGTTGGAATTATCCGAATCAAATGGAGTTAGTGTGAAATATGTATTCATATTAGGATTGAAAGAATTGTTACTGTTGAATTCCATTTTACAAACAATCACAAACAAAAAAGAAAAAAACAAACAACAAATAAAAAGAAAGAAAATCAAAACCAAGCCTATACTAGGGTTGACCTAGACCCAGACGACTCCTAACTGGGCGTTTACCTGAGGGAGGTTGTTGCTTGAATCTGACCACAAGCTAATCGATCAGGTAGGGGCAAAATGAGGTGGGAGGTATCCGTGCGTAAGCAACGAGCCTTAATTACGCCAAACCACGGTATCTTCGAGGCGTAAGCTCTTAATCCCTAACCTTAGACACCGATTCCACAAGAGTAAGATTCAAAACAAGTTCCATCCTCGGTCAATCTCTTAATGAGTCCGAGATGTCCCTTGGGGCCAACGTCTATCAATTTTTATTAGGGCTTAGGTTGTGTGAGTGGGGAGGTGATTTTTGGGTTAAGGAAGGGTGATGAAATCCCCACCTTATCTTGTATTGGGTTATGCCCTTTAATTCAATTTGTACAAGTGTGCAATATAGACAAGAATAACACAAAAAGCGAGTAAATCACCTACATGTTTGTCCTATACTATATGCGATGCCATATGTACACCTCAGTCCAGATCACACCAACAAAACAAAATACAGTATATTGGAATTGAATTGACACGTGCCTAAATGCAAATGTCTAAACTTTTTTTAAAAGTGTCCAAAATACCGTATTTTAGTTCTTTAATTTATTATAGTGTATAGGCAATCAAAGAAGATATTAACAGCAGAATAATTTAATATATGCAACTTGCAAATTCCCTGCAAAAGATGAAGTCAAACTGCCAAACGGTTGCCGCGTTTGCGCGATATTTATTTGATTCCGCGGCACAATTAGGGAAGCAGGGTCCCTGCTTTCTAGAGCAGGGACATGCAAGAAAAATGAAAGTTCTACCATGTTCGGTTTCTACAAAAATTAACCTGCACAGCAAAACAGAGAAGAAAATATTAACAAAACGTGAAATCAAAACCTGTTCCATCTACGGCAACGATGCCAAAAATTTGATCGGAATGGAACAAGCACTCGAAAATGTGTATTTATGAAATCAATGAAATTGTATGTATGCTAATGTTCCCTCGATACTTCCGTTATAGCATTAGCTCAACGGGTCGAATCCACAGGGACGGGAGGCGATAAAAGCATTAACAGTCTTTATTCACGTGTTATGTTAATAGTTCTTCTTTGTTTAAAGAATGAAAAAGAAATAAAAGAAAAGAAATCCAGAAGTTATAGGTGGAGAAGGCGATGAAACGACGATATAAAAATAAAAGAGAAGTGATTTGGAAAACAAAATAGAAAAGAAGATGAAACAAAGGTGAACTAAGAAGTTGGTGAAAACAATGAAGAAAATGATAAAAGGATTTTGGAAATGATTTTCAAAACAAAGTAAAAGAAAACTCATGGCTACTAACTACTAATTGCTCCACTAACCATGCTAATATCTTAGTGATAGCTGCCTCACATGGATCCTTGGCCATCACTAATCCTTGGCTTTAAGAGACGATGTAGAGTATGGCCCATAAGGTTGTTCTTCACATTCAGATAATGCATCCATACCACATAATAAGTTGCAAGCTACTGTTAAATCAAAACCGGTTAGAGATGAGCATGAAATAAAGAAGACATTGTAAGAAATGCGGATTTAATTACCCTAAAATTAGTTTAATTAAGCTCTTATTACCCATTTGCCCTCTTTGTCTTGATTATCTACAAGAGACCAAAATACAGTTTAGACCGACATTTTATTCATAAATCGGTGGGAAAGTGTGATATAATAATGCAGAACTGTACACGTGTGCTTTTTTTAAGTAATTTACATGATCCTTGTTCGTGCTACTCATTAAATCCATAAACTCTCTAGTTTACCTCTCAATCAGGCTCATTCTTACTCTAAATTGGTTCACCACTGAGTTATTGGAAGTGCTCCCCTCATTTTAGTCTTTGATTCTTCTCACTTAATTATTAATTTGAAGTCGGTGTTTTTCTTCGTGTTGATTTCTTTCATTTCATGGGATTTTAGTTGAAAAGATAGAATCTTTGATGTAGAGAAGTTCTCTTATTATATTTACTTTCTAATTAGATTACATGATATCCAGATGACTAAGCACCTACTGATACTTGTAAGGAAGAAAGGAGATAGACAAAGCAAATAAATTATATATGACTGTAGACTTTCATTCATTTTGCCAATTAACAAATAAGAGTGCAGAAGTCTTACTTGTCTTATTGATCTATAAATTAACCACATGATTTCATTATGACCCACTAGTGATGTCCTTTATACTTAGTTAAGATATATGATGTACCAATAAAAGACTCGTCCCATCCTTATAAGAAATAGGAAAAAGCTTTGTGGCTTACTTAACATTGCAATCAATTTCCCAATATCACAATCATTATAGGTTATCTATTATTTTTATTGTCTTAAAACTTCATGAATCTTTCCATATAGTCTTGAGGTTTATACATAAATCATGTGTGATAGTTGCATATGTTGTCCTTGATTGAAAGATTTTGTACGCAACCTTTAGCTCGAGTTTCAGAACTGCTTGAAATGATCTAGGCATTGAAATAAAGAGCAGTACTAAATTAGAATTAACTGGCGAACTTGAATAATCATAATATTACCCAACCAAGTCGGATAATTGAGATATAGGATTTAGAGCACTCTTTTCGATCTTTTGTTCTAAGCACCAGTTACAGTAAATAAAATTCTAGTTGTATTGAAGTTAAAATCAGTTTAACACTTCTCCTTCGGTCCTTGAGTTTACTCATGTTAAATTGTAAACAGTTTTGGACTCCCCACTTCGGGTTACGGTAATTGTCCGGTATCTGGTTATATTTTAGAGATTAGAGCATGTATCCATCTACTTGTATTTTGATATTATATTTCATGTTTTATAAGTAAAGGTGATTTTCTTCCTTTGGTATAGGATTCTTTATTCCAAATGTTATCACCTTTTTCCTTCTTGTGGGCTCCCCCGTGTTAAGGAGAAATTTGAGAAGTTGCCTCTTGGTGGCATGAACTTAATGTACTTATATTGAACTCGATAGATACTATAAAGTGGTCCATGAACTATTTCTAACAAGCCAGGTACTAATGCTTGTATGACACTTGAACAGTATATGAAACCATGATGGATTTAGAAAGAACTAGACTTCTATTGGAGAAGATAGCTAATTGGTATAATAATTATGTAGTTAAAACTTTATTGCAACCATAATATTGCTAGCGAGGTATGATAATGATTCTATAAGAATGATAATCATAGATTGATGTGTCAGTAATAATCATAAAATATTTAGTAAGATTGGTAATTGAATAGATTATCAATGATTACTGTGACACCGATCCGACTAAAATATATAGATGAAACACACACAAAAATGGGTCAAGTGATGGGTTATGCCATTAAGAAGTATAGATGTGGGTGTGTGTATAGTACTTATACATATACATTTATGTTATATTGTTTAACCATATATAGTTGATAACTTGTTAATGAAAGTTTATTGATTGTTATGCTTGATGACTAGTGGACTATAATTAACTTAAAAACATGCTAAGAATCCGGTCATGGATAAGTATTATAGTCAATTCCATTCACCAAATATCTAATATGTGAATCAAGAACCATAACTAGTTAAAAGAACTAATCATATGATCAAAGGACGAGTATTGAGAATGTAATTAATTGTTTGTGCATCATTGAGTAATTGATATAAATGTACATGGTATGTATATTTGCATGCGTGCATGTACTAGAAATTTACACAAACTTGATTGTGTGTGGTATATCAATTATATGATTGGTGATTGAAAAAAGTATATCACAATGTAACTGATACTGTATGTGTTATCTTGATGGTTGTGTTGGCCCTGAGATGATTCCAATTGTAGGATCTACTATACACGTCAACACTCAAACAAAGATATTAGCATAAATATAAAGTACTTTCAATAAAAGAAATTAAATCGCAGAAAAGATAACAATCGCAAACACGAGTGATTTATCCTGATTCGGTCCTCGTGACCTACATCTAGTCCCCAAGCCACCCGCTTGAGATTTCCTTTAACCTTTGACTTTATACACCCAAAATCAACACCTTGCACACTACTTGACAAATCCCCTTTGCCAAATGTGTACAACTCTTCTTACAACCAAGAAGACCACAGCACCTTGTATAAACTCTCTTCAACCCGAAGACGCTCTTATACAATGCTCTTCTTTGAGTGATTACAATTGATCCTATAAGTCTTGAATCTGTATGTAATCGTGGACAAGGGCTATTATAGGTGGACTGTCAGAAATTTTCACTATGGAGTAGGAATTTGAGTGAAAAAATGAAAGTGTAAACAGTTTTCAGAAAATTAGAATTTTGATAGAGTTTTTGGTCAGAAAATTTTTGATTTGAATTGGTGTTTTAGCCTAGGACAAAATCCCTATTTATAGGTGAAATCTATAGTCAGTTAGGGTAGTTATCAGGACAAATTTGAATTTTGAAACGTTGGATAAACACTAGAATTTAATAACTATACAACAGTTACAAACTGTTATAAGTCGACTAGGGGTGGGGGTTAGTCGACTAGTGTAGGCAAATTTGACTGGGTTAGTCGACTAATCTTAGGTATAAGTCGACTATATAAGACTGAAACAGATATGCAAGTTTCTGAAAAGTATAGTTAGTCGACCAGCAGGAATTATAAGTCGACTACAACATGTATTAGTCGACTAGTCATTTTGATAAGTCGACTAACAACCCTATTAGTCTGCTAATAGGAAGGGTCAAGTCTGCTAGTAGAAAGGGTCAAGTCTACTAATAGGTGATCAAGTCTACTAATAGGAAGGGTCAAGTCTACTAATAAACTAATGATGTGTATGTGTGTTTCAAGGCTTTTAACATACTATTAACCATTATAATACACATCAATAGCAACTCTCTTTAGGAAGTCTTGATCATGTAGAACTCTTGAAAAGGCTTGTGCAAAAGACTCCATTGAAATGGCTTCACAAATGTATCATCAAAAGTAAGTTCCAACATTCTCTCCCTTTTTGATGATGACACTTTGTGTGCATAAATACTCCCCCTGTTGAAAATATATTATATATTTTCTTCCTGCAGAAAATATGATCTCCCCCTGCAGAAAAAGAGGTCATAACAAATATAGAAAAATATGTGTTCTCCCCTTGTAAAAAAATATATTATAACAAATATATAATAAATGTTCTGAAAATATTTTCTTAACAAACTTCTTATATGGTACCTGAAAGATAGACATTAGAATGGTACCAATCATTATAAGATCAAAGCATTAACCTTTAGGAGACTAAACCAAATTTGAATTTGGTTTCATCTGTTAGTATATACATAATTGTATGAATTACATATATCATGTATGTATGATGCAATTGTTGACACTTAAAAAAGACAAGATTATCATTGGTCCGAACGATGTCTAAACTTGTTGACATTTACAAAAGACAAGGGACAGACGAGCTGAAGACCAGTTTTCACCCACCTCCAAGGGACAAGGAAGCAGCTTGGACTCCACTGATCCAGCAAGCAGAACAGTGAACCCGGATTGTTTCTAAACAGACCTCAGCAGGTCTAAGATGCTAGCATTTAGCATTACATTAGCCCAAGGGGATAGCCTCGATTGAGAGGCTAGCATCATCCAACTTCGCCAGGAAGCTAACAACAGCTTCGCCGAAAAGCCTCTTTTCGGACCTCGCCAAGAGTTACCTCTAGCTCCGCTATGAGCTTCAAAGCGGGCAGCTCCGATATCAGCCTGCTATGGTCAACCTTTGACCAATCAAATCTCCTGATGAGATTGGATCCAATCTGATCAAATCCGATTAGGATTCAAATATGGCGGGTGATTGCCGCAATCTCTTGACTCTCTTGAAACGAGTAAGAGAATCAGAGAAAATCCTCCAACGAGATGGAAAGGATCAAACAAATCGGAAAGATCGACCGACTTGCCATTTCCTAGCTCCGCAGAAGCTATCCTAGCCTCGCAGCAAGGCTACTTTCTAAATTCAAATAGATTCGGTTCAATCTGTTTCCATATCTTCAAAGGGGACGATTATACCCTTGCTTTCCCTATAAATAGCCCATCAAGGGTACAGGGACAGAGAGAGCAGATCGGGAGAGACTTCAAAGAAAAAAAAAGAAGAGAGGACTCCACAAGCAGAGGCTTCTTTACAACGCACCGTGCGTTCTCGAATTCAGAGACTCTTTAGAGAAATACTTCTCTCTTTCAGGGTGGTGATACCCTAACAACCTCTTTTCCTCAAGGAATCTCCGGAACCAGGCGAGAAGGAATTCCTCACAGAAGGCGGTTTTGAGAAGTAGCAAGAGGGTTCTACCAATCCTCTATTCTCTGATTCCCCGAACCAGGCGAGAAGGGAATCTCATCGCTCGCATCGTCAAAGGGACAAAGTGGTCGCGCGCTGACCAGACTCTTATCGGCACATTTCCCAGAATCTCTGAGGAGATCTGCTTGTAATCTTTTGAGAATACTTGTAATTTAGCTCCTCAAACTTTTATTTGTAAGTTTTCCCCCTTTGCAAACATAATGGAAAACAAGATGGCGACTCCGCTGGGGATTGTATTCTCCTCTGCTGAGAATCAAGTGTCGCAATGCAGCGAACAGACCTTCGGGTCTATCTCTGAATTCAGAAAAGCCGGTGCAGCCAGATCTTCTCTGGCTAAATCTTCAAGCAAAGTCTCTGCGGAGACGGAAAAGGTTCTCTGCAAACCTGCCGCAGTTCTCTGGCGCAACAAGAAAACATGCCCGCAGCCCAGATCCTGCACTTTTGAGAACCTGGCTATCCAGATCGATCAAGGAAGATTTGAAGAAGTCCTCTCTGGGGGTGGCCTGACGCTTCGAGCACGAAAGCACAGGAAGGTCTTCATGGCCAAGGTTTCAAATCAGAAACCAGAGGCAGGATCTTGCCAGCACCCCACAGCCCCGCTTGTGGCTATTCAGGTTCCTTGCGAACCTAGGCGTCCCCTATCAAGGCTGATATGGAAGCCTAAACAGGAGTCTTCAACCAAAGCTTCCGGAGTAGTCATGCCGAGACTGCGCCTCTCCCGCGAAGAAAAGGGTAAGATGCCCATCTGCCCTGACGATGCTGCCAGCCATGAAGTCACGACGGCAATCATACCGTCACCTGAATCAAGGGCAGCAAAGCCTTCTGTCAGCTTCGCTTTCACAAGCGAAGCTAGTGTACCGCAACGAATTCACTGGGTTCGCGGCCGCAAGGCTAAGACCGCAGTGTTATCTGAGGTTGATCCCCTTCGCAGCAAAATAGCGGGCAAGGCACCACAGCGTGCTCCGCTCCCCAATTCATCAGGCACTAAGCTCGCACCCATCGGTGAAGCTAGCGCCAAAGTACTATTCAGTACTAATCCCTTCTGCAGGGATAAGAGGAACGGAGCATTATCCCTTGTACGCTCCAGAAAGGCCTCTCCACGGGGTTGTTCAGGCTCTATTGAACCTAACCTGCGACAATTCTTGGCAAACAAGCGGGAATTGGAGTCTCTCCAAACCACCTCCCCTTGTTGTCAAAAAGGATGCCGACTTGTGACAATCCATTCAGCCCGTTGTCGGCAATATCCAATCAAGGCTGCATCTCCGCACAGTTAATCGGCGTTTTACCGGTTGTCCACACATGCCACAAAGAAGCATCATGAAAGGAGTGCTTCGCGAGGCCCAGCCTTCGCGTCCGTCAACATGACCGGAAGAGGACGAGAGCGACACAGGGAGGGTCATATATCTGATGATACCCCTTTCGGCTCCCCAGATCCAGATTATAGCCCGGGCTTGGGTGAAGTCTTGGTGCAAGAAGAAGGGTTTTCCGAAACACCAGATCCAGGGTGGCGATACCCTATAATTATGAACAGCCTTCCTCCTCGACGGTCCCAACCGTGCCACAACTTAGGCGGTCGCCCAATCATCTGATGGAGAAGATGAAGACAGCGGGTATGCCTCTTCAGCAACGGTCAGTTCTGTGCGAACGGACAAAGCATCGGTTAATATGGCCGATAACGCCAATGACGATCTTCGTCGGCGTTTGAAAGCTCAGGAACAGACCTCTAGAACTCAGCAAGAGGCCCTGGACAATATTCAACAGATGCTCGCTCAGCTCCTCAGCAACCGGAATGATGATACCGGGAGTAATCATGACGAGGAGGGACATCTCAGCAATGATCCGCCCAAGACGGAGAGATCTAAGGGAGGCTCTTCCCTAGATGCCGAAGTCCTTAAAGGCCTTCAAGCTCAAATTTCATCCCTGGCTCAGAGGGATGAATTAAAGAAAGTAGGGGCAGTTCGTCCTTACCCACTGGAGTGGGATTCGGTGCCATATCCGCCAAAGTTCAAACCACCAACGTTGCATACGTATGATGGTAAGAGCTCGCCCAATCAGCACATCTACTATTTCCGGTCTCAGACTGGTAATGTTATAAGCAATGATGCCATCATGGCTAGGCTGTTCATTGGCACCTTAAAGGGAGTGGCGTTCGACTGGTTCCGAAGCCTCCCTCCGGGCTCTGTCAATTCCTGGATTGACCTAGAAACTCGGTTCCTCTCTCGCTTCTATGAGGATGACACCGAAGTGACCATGGACAAACTCCTCTCCACTGTGCAGAGGAAAGGCGAATCTGTCCGTGAATACATTGAGCGGTTCAGAAATCTATCTCTGATGTGCCCAGCAGGGATGCCATTACCCATGCTCTTACAGACATGCAGGCACAACTTCTTGGATCAAGTAGAAGTCCGCATGGGGGCTGTCAAAGCCCATACTTGGAAGGAATTGGTCGAACAAGCTGAGATAGCCGAGAAATCGGCTAAGAAGTTTGAGCCATCCGCCCCTAGAAGCAAATGGGGCGCGAACAACAAAGGGCGTAGCGATCTCCCGCAGTCTTCTCAAGCTAAAGGGAAGGAGATTATGTCCGTCGAGCTGACCGGGGACATGCAGTCAAAGGCCAAGAAGAGCGGCGTCAACAGCCAGGAGCCTAAATTCCCTCCAAAACAGTATTCCTTCAGAGATGATCAGGTGGTCACGATATTCCATCTGCTCCACAAAGGAAATAAGATGAAACTACCAGATGCTCGGCGTCCTAATGAGATAGGGCGAACAAATGACCCCAAATACTGTCTTTATCATAGGATGGTCCATCATCCTACTGACAAGTGCTATGTCCTCAAAGACAGGATACAAGCCCTAATAGATGCCGACGTCCTCACATTGAAAACGGAACAGAAGAAAGTCACTGCCAATATGGTGACTCTTGAGTTCGGCACTGCCCAGAAGGTCACAGTTCCTGACGGGACCTATTCAGCCTCGGCACCGCGGTTGGAAGTCAAGCATCCTCCAGCGACTCAATACAACAAGGGTCTCGTCCCTTTGACATTGGAGACGGGGGAAGTTATGTGGATACACCCTGACCTCGTCCAAGACGTACAGCGGACGTCGAAGGACTCCAGCAAAAAGGGCAAGTCCTGCAATGTCATCTCTGTCTTGCCAGATGATGGTAATCTTACTTCAGCTTCCGTCAGTGATTCGGAAGAAGAGAAGCATGCTTGCACAGTGCAGGCAGATGCGCCTCAACAGACGGGCACCCGGTCTGGAAAATCATACTTAAGGCAGTATGACAAGTCTACTGACGAGATACAACAGCAAACGACGTCAGTACTAATGCCGGCATCCACTCCAATTCCAGCCAAGGGAAAGGAGAAGCCTAAGGAAGTGCGGTTCGACCATGCGTTGAAAAAACCGTCAGTCCAAGGTTTAGCCACGCCCTTCCGCTTTGATATATTGGCTCACTTAGCCAATATCCCGGCTCGTATCACAATACACGAGCTCCTTCATCTCTCTAAAGAGACAAGAGAAGCACTCAGAGATGCGTTAGCCAACTCAGAGTCCTTTCTGACATACATGCCTGAGGTTCCTGGTGATGAGATCCGGCCTTCCTGCTCAGAGTGCCATCACGCACAATCAAAGGTGCCTGCTATCACCTTCACGGCAGAAGATATGCTTCTCAAGGACAACAAGCACGATCGACCTCTGTACTACACCGGATATATCGGTTCAACATGCATTGAAAGAGTACAAGTCGATCCGGGGTCTGCACTCAGCATCATCCCCAAAAGGCTCCTCTATTTCCTCGGCATACCATTGTACAGGTTGTCCGCAACCACCACTACAATATACGATTTTAACGCCGGGAGCAGCCATCCGCTTGGAAAGATTCGGCTCCGCTGCAGAATCGGAAGCTTGAAGTCAGAAGTGACATGCTATGTCATTGATGCTGACACATCATATAACTTGCTGCTAGGAAGACCTTGGATCCATGCCAACTGGATCGTTCCTTCCACCCTCCACCAATGCTCCAAATATGTTGAAGATGATGTGACAGTACGAACTGTTTTCGCTGAAAAGCAACCCTTCAAGGGGGTGGAAAACTACTTCACCGACGCCCTCCTGTATCAAGAGGCCGACGGAACGCCTGTAGAGCCATTGCCAGACGATGATGAAAGTGGCAATGAGGCGGATTCAGAATCCGAAACAGGCGTGCCAGCCATTTTGATTGGCGAACCAATTACAGCATGTTTCCTCAATGACCCCAATGTAATATCCCTTCTGATGAAGAGGGTGAATGGGTAATTAATGAGAGTATCTCTTTTGGTTATCCTACGAGTATTGGGTCAATTAAATCCATCATAGAGGGCTCTCTGCACATCCCGTACATGAGTCAAGTTCGGCTACTACATCTGTGGAGTTATAGAAGGGGCCACGCTGGTAATCCCTCCATCCAAACAAGGTCAATTGCCGATAATCTTCGGTAGAACCAGCCACGGGGACCTGCAGCTACAGAGTCAAGCTCGGACTCAGAAATCCCACAGTTCTTCCATTATGCGCAACCAGCACGCCATATTATGGAAAAGATGGAATATGACTTGAAGCAGGCAGGCGGCCTGAACTTCGGAAAAGGAAGACGCAGCTTGATGCGTAACTCCGTCCCAAGAGGGAAACCTGCAAATTACTATGATAGTACACGCAGGGGGTTAGGGTATGTCACACCCACATCATCAACAACAGTTCAGGTCAAAGACGACGAACCAATTCCATTACAGTCGGCCTCATCCTCCGAATGGGATTCTGATGTCAGCATAGGAGGGATATTCGAAAGCCTCATGACTTCAAGCAGTCAGTTGGAACCCGCAGAGGTTGCCAATGAGGAATCATGGGCCCAGCAATTGAGCCTTCAATGGGAAAAGCGGTTCGAGCTGCGCGAGCCACCTACCGAAGACAAGGTGATCCAGGTCAACTTGGGTAGTTAAGATCACCCCAAACCTATTTCATAAGTGAAAGCTTATCACTCATCGAAAAGGAAGAATTGATAATGCTCGTAAAAGAGTATATAGATGTCTTCGCCTGGAGCTATGAAGACATGCCCAGACTTGATCCACAGGTCGCCATGCACCGTCTAAACATTAAGAACGACGTTAAGCCGGTCAAGCAGCAACAACGTCGGTTCCGCCCAAACATCATGGAGGCTATTGAAGCCGAAGTTCATAGGCTCATTGCTTGTGGCTTCATCCGGGAGGAAACAACATCCAGACTGGGTAGCTAACATCGTCCCCGTCCTCAAAAAGAACGGAAAAATACGGATCTGCATCGACTACCGTGATCTCAATACGGCCTGTCCCAAAGATGAATTCCCACTGCCGATCACTGATGTCATGATCGACAACACATGCGGGTTCGAGAGGATGTCTTTCATGGATGGCTTCTCAGGGTACAACCAGATCAAGATGTATCCTGATGACGAGAAGCATACTTCTTTCCGAACGCCATTGGGGGTATACTGCTACACTGTGATGCCCTTCGGACTGAAGAACGCCGGAGCAACCTACCAGCGGGCGATGAGCATGATCTTCTGCGACCATCTCCGAAAGACGGTGGAATGCTATGTCGACGACATTGCCGTCAAAAGCCGCAGCAAAAATGAACATCTTCGCGATCTGAGAACGATGTTCGACATAATGCGGGCTCATCAGCTGAAAATGAACCCGACAAAATCCTTCTTAGGAGTATCCAGCGGCAAATTCCTTGGGTTCATTGTCACATCAAAAGGGATCCATCTGGACCCAGACAAAGTCAAAGCCATCCAGGACATGCATCCACCAAGGAATCTCAAAGAGCTCCGAGGCTGCAAGGCAGATTAGCCTACATCAGAAGATTCATAGCAAATCTTTCGGGCCGTTGCCAGCCCTTTACCCGTCTCATGAAAAAGGGTACTGCCTTCATATGGGACCAAGCTTGTCAAGAAGCCTATGAAGACATTAAGAGGTATCTCACAAAACCTCCGGTCTAGTGGCCCCTACATCAGGGAAACCATTCTTACTTTATGTAAAAGCTCTGGACTACTCCCTCGGTGCCCTCCTCGCTTAAAAGGACGACAATGGCCATGAGCAGGCCATTTATTATCTGAGCAGGACTCTCATAGGAGCGGAATCTCGCTACAATCCTATTGAGAAAGAGTGTTTAGCTCTCGTCTTCGCTGTCCAGAAGACACGACATTATTTGGTGGCCAAACCATACATGTCATCTCCAGGGTGAACCCTTTACGTCTTCTCATGACGAAGCCAGGGTCGCTGAATTCAAGGTTGGCTAAATGGGCACTTCTGTTGTCTCAATACGACATGACCTTTACTCCTCAGAAGGCAGTTAAAGGCCAGGCCCTTGCAGAGTTCTTAGCTGCTCATCCAGTTCCAGAACATTCAAAACTTCACGAAGACATCCCTGATGAAGTCTTCGAGTCTAATGCAACCTCAGCAGAGGAAGTATGGCAGATGTTCTTTGACGGAGCATCGCGGATGGGCCCCAAAGGGAAGATTATTGCCGGAGTGGGGGTTGTGTTCATCTCCCCACAGGATCATATCCTTCCCAGAGCATTCTCTTTGACAGAATCATGCTCTAATAATGTAGCGGAATATAATGCTCTGCTCATCGGCCTCCAGCTCGCTCAGGGAATGGGGGTACGCTACCTTGAAGCTTATGGCGATTCAAAACTGATCATCAATCAGGTTAAAGGCGAATACGAAGTCCGCCATGAGGATTTGGTGCCCTATTACCATACAGCCATCGAATTAGCTAGCCTATTTGAAGGCTTCTACATCGGGCACGTGTCCCGATCTCAAAATACCAAGGCGGATGCCCTCGCTGCATTAGCAACAACGCTAGCCTTACCGGCCGACACCGAGTATCACCTCACAGTCGCAACCCGGCATCTCGTATGCTCCAAGCATATGCTAAGGATCCAAGAGGTCCATAATATCTCCGTGGGTCTTGAGCCGAGGGATTGGCGTTTCCCTCTCATTGACTACGCTCTGCACGGTCTGCTTCCAGACGATCCCAAAGAAGCAGCGTCCATCAGACGAAGGTCGCTCCGTTTCTACTATGATCCCACTTTGAAGACACTCTAACGTCGTTCATATGATGGTATCCTCCTCTGTTGCCTTTCCCATTCAGAGGCACAGGAAGCGCTCCAAGAAGCGCACGACGGCACTTGTGGAGCTCATCAGCCAGGTCCAAAGCTTAAAGACAGGTTGCATAGGCTGGGATATTACTGGCCGACCATGATAGCCGATGCCACCCAATATGCACGAAGGTGTAAAGCGTGCCAAGTCCATGCAGACTCATACACCAACCTTCGGAATTGCTCCACCCTACTGCTGCTTCATGGCCATTTGAAGCGTGGGGAATTGATGTCGTAGGGCCAATCAGCCCCTCTTCGGCAAGAGGTCACCGGTTTATCCTCGCAATAACCGACTACTTCTCAAAATGGGCAGAGGCCATACCGTTGGCCGAAGTCAAAACCTCCAATCTGGTTAGCTTCATCAAACACCATGTCATCCATCGATTTGGTGTACCCAGACGGATCATCCATGACAATGGTCCCCAATTCGCAAGCCAAGGGTTCTATCGGTTCTGCGATAAATACCGAATTCAGAATGTGGCTTCAACCGCCTACAATCCTGCCGCCAACGGCTTGGCAGAGGCATTCAATAAGACAATCATCAAGCTGCTCAAGAAGTTTGTCTCCTCGAACAAGCGAGATTGGGACGAAAAGCTCGGCGAATGCCTTTGGGCCTACCGGACTACGGTTCGGACACCGACAGGCAATACGCCTTTCTCCCTGGTATATGGGTGCGAAGCGGTCATCCCATTGGAAATCCAGGTGCCATCATTGCGGGTAGCCTTGACTACTAAGATGACATCAGAAGACAATGATCGCCTGCGTCTTCAAGAGCTCGAAGCCCTAGACGAGAAGCGGCTACAAGCTCAGCAACACATCGAGTTATATCAGGCTCGGATGTCAAAAGCCTTCAATAAGAAGGTCAAGCAGAGAGTCTTCCAGAAAGGAGACCTGGTCTTAGCCGTCAGACGACTGATGATCATGACGCATAAGACCAAAGGTAAATTTCAGCCTAAATGGGAAGGACGTTTGTGATAGAGACAGTCTATTCAAACGGAGCATACCGCCTTACAACTGCAGATGGCGACCTCCTCATGATGCCGATCAATGGCAAATTCTTAAAGAAGTATTATCCTTAATCAAGGATCTTGCTCTCGATCAGGTTAACATTACACCTCTGATCGAGATCCGCGCATCCGGAATGCGCACAAAGAGAGCCTCTCTCTTTCTCCAAGCTCCATCAAACCCGTTGATAGCTGGGGGTTTGCTAAAAATCCTAAGGGACCTGCTCCCATTTGATTCCCTCTCAGAATCACCTACCAATTCTCATCCATAGAGTGGTAGGACCACATATATTCCGCTGTTATGTTAACATTAAACCTATGACAGCAATCCCTTCGTTTCTCCCCGTGAGAATGAGACCACCAAAATCACCTACCAATTCTCATCCATAGAATGGTAGGACCACATATATATCTCGCTGTTACGTTAACATTAAACCTATGACAGTGATTCCCTCGTTTCTCCCAGTGAAAACGAGACTTTTCCCGAACTCCATTGCAATATTGAAGCTTAGTGGCGTCTCAAATTGGTTACGTCATTGCGACCTCTGAACCAACAGACAGCTAAGTCTCAATCCCGAGTCCTGTTGACATTTACAAAAGACAGGTCTCGATACTCGTTGACATTTACAAAAGACGAGTATCACCTATTTGAGCTTGGTGGCTTCTCAACAGTTACGTCATTGCGACCTCTGAACTGGCAGATAGCCAAGTCTCATCTACCATTGAAGCTTAGTGGCGTCTCAATTGGTTACGTCATTGCGACCTCTGAACCAGCAGACAGCTAAGTCTCAATCCTGAGTCCTGTTGACATTTACAAAAGACAGGTCTCGATACTCGTTGACATTTACAAAAGACGAGTATCACCTATTTTGAGCTTGGTGGCTTCTCAACCAGTTACGTCATTGCGACCTCTAAACTGGCAGATAGCCAAGTCTCATCTACCATTGAAGCTTAGTGGCGTCTCAATTGGTTACGTCATTGCGACCTCTGAACCAGCAGACAGCTAAGTCTCAATCCCGAGTCCTGTTGACATTTACAAAAGACAGGTCTCGATACTCGTTGACATTTACAAAAGACGAGTATCACCTATTTTGAGCTTGGTGGCTTCTCAACCAGTTACGTCATTGCGACCTCTGAACTGGCAGATAGCCAAGTCTCATCTACCATTGAAGCTTAGTGGCGTCTCAATTGGTTACGTCATTGCGACCTCTGAACCAGCAGACAGCTAAGTCTCAATCCCGAGTCCTGTTGACATTTACAAAAGACAGGTCTCGATACTCGTTGACATTTACAAAAGACGAGTATCACCTATTTTGAGCTTGGTGGCTTCTCAACCAGTTACGTCATTGCGACCTCTGAACTGGCAGATAGCCAAGTCTCATCTACCATTGAGCTTAGTGGCGTCTCAATTGGTTACGTCATTGCGACCTCTGAACCAGCAGACAGCTAAGTCTCAATCCCGAGTCCTGTTGACATTTACAAAAGACAGGTCTCGATACTCGTTGACATTTACAAAAGACGAGTATTACCTATTTTGAGCTTGGTGGCTTCTCAACCAGTTACGTCATTGCGACCTCTGAACTGGCAGATAGCCAAGTCTCATCTACCATTGAGCTTAGTGGCGTCTCAATTGGTTACGTCATTGCGACCTCTGAACCAGCAGACAGCTAAGTCTCAATCTCGATGCTTGCTGACATTTACAAAAGGCAAGTATCTCCCCTTTTAGCCCTGCAAAGGGCTAACCTCGAGACTGGCAACATCTCAATTGGTTATGTCATTGCGACCTCTGAACCAACAGACAGTCATGTCTCATTATCCAAACAGCAAAAGTCAAAAGGAAAACTTTCTATTAAAGCCAAAAAGATGGGATACATGGAGGAGCATATACAATGGCCTACAGGCGTATATGGTAAGATCGGATCCGATCCCCGAGTGAAGCTAGCCTCGTTCTCCTGTCATCAGCAGCCTGGGCCAGCGCCTGTGATCTTAGCTCAGCCTCATCGAAGTCCACCGCCTGAGCCAAACGAGCCTCGACCTCCGCCAAAATCGCCCTCTGTGATGACTCCTGCCGTGCTAATTCCTCACTTTGAGCCCTAAGCTGCTCAAGCCGCGCAGTCTCTTCAAGACGCACCGGTGTAGCCTTGGATAAGAGAAGATTTGCTTTTCTGATCATCTCCTCGGCCATTCTAATCTTATCTTCGGCATCAAGAAGAGCACTGGTGGAAGCGTCAATTGCACTCCCAACCTCTACTTGCTCTGTCTCCAAGGACTTCAAGTCAGAGGAGATAGCCTCAGCAGCCTCTTGAGCAGCAAGCCGAGCTTCGCGCCTTTGCGCGACAAGATGTGATAGCCGTTCATCAGCCAAAGACGCTGCGTCTGAACTATAGAGGCGGCGCCATTCCTCCACGTCCTTCTCAAGGTCAGCTACCAGAAGCTCTAGAGCAGCAGCCTGATGGTACCCCTCAAAGTCCCGGATACACTCAATTCCACGGGAGAGAACCATCTTCAGCTTCGAGAATGGCACAGGCGAGCCCTTCAAGACTAGACCGATAGTCTGCTCCAAACTGTTATAGAAGCTGTCGACCAGATTACCGATGAAATCATTCTCAGCTTCATCAACCCTTGAGACAACCTCGGAGTAATCTACCAACCCAGTCGACACCGCCGCAGAAGAAGAAGCGGGAACATTGACAGCAGCAGGGCAAGCCAAAGGTGACCTCGGCGGAGTCCTCAGCGACACCAGCACGCCAGCCACCGCGGAGGTAGGACTGGCAACCACCTCTGGAGCAACAGGCTCAACACCTGAGTTGGGGAGGCAGGGCTGGTGATCACCCTCAACTCCATACTCGCCGGCATCTCACTCGGGAGTAAAGGCATCTGTGGGACTGCCGTCTCCACAACCCCCGACCTCTCAGTTGTCATGGGCTGATAAGAGGGGAGGTCGCCATATAGCGCGTCCAACATGGAAACATCCGTCGCGGACGAAGCACTCAACCTACCTCTGATATTCCAGGAGAAGTCTCCGGCTCCTTCAAAGCCGACGCATCTTGAGGCCGAACACCTGCAACAAAGCCATGGTCAAAAAGCGGATGCAGTAAACAAGAGGAGATCAAAAGGTCGTCATTTTACCAAAGGCTGATGTTATTTCGTCAGCCTCATCAGTCTCTAGGGGTTCCATCGCGAAGTTCTTGCCAGAATCAACGCGGATAGCCGGCCTGCTCGCCGATTCCTCCGCAGACCACCGGGTAGAGCTAGATGCCATAGGACTTCCTTTAGAAGTCCCAGCGCCCGACGGGCCAATGTCGGCCACATCACCTCCAGATTCCTCCGAGCGAGTAAAGGAACCAGCAGCAGCTCCATAAGCGAATAGAGGATCATATTGGTCCCTTCGCTCCCATGCTCCTCAGCTCCTGCAACAAAAAGCAAATGATGAGTTATTTAAAGTGCGCTGAAGGCATATTAGATGGGGGCCAATCTTACCAGTAGTCGGTTCAGCAACCGACGGCTCAGCCACTAATGGAGTAGCAGAAGGAGGCGCAGCAGAGGGCTCACCCTCTACCACGATGGTAGGAGTCTGGCGACGGGGCCTCTTCGCCGACGACTTCCTACGGGATCCACTCCCACGCTTCCTTTTGAAGTGGACATCAGAGTCCTCTTCTTCCACTTCCTCCACATGTTGTGAGGGAGCTGTCCCCACTACACCAGACCCAGCTTCACGAATATTAGTTTCGTGGGCATCAGCCCTTGTCTCTGCCTCGAAATAAGGGCTTCCCGCATCAGAAGCCCCGCTGTCATCTACAGCGATGAACTCCTCTATGCCAGGAACACGGACTCGTTTGCCCTCCATCTTATCAGAAGCCTTCTACCTCATCCGATGAGAAATTAACTTCACACCGAACGGTTGACATTAAACCCAGCAGGCGTGGAGTTCGAAGCCGCATACCATCGGCAGAAACACAGGGTCGTCCAAAGGCCGGGATCCCTCAGCGGCGTGCGCAGCCGCGCTCCAGTGTCATTCGCGGTAAAGAACCGCCAACCACGAGCCCCATCAATGAGGCTCCCCATGAAAGCCAGGTCCGGATTGGGGTTGCCCACATACAACTGATCATACCCAAATTGGCGGGCAAATCGGCTCGGGACGTAGGGCTCCAGGTAGCAGGCATCCCCACTCCTGTACAGCAAATGCGAGGGCTGGATACAGACCAGCCACTCGAAAACACCCCGACTCATAGGAGACCGACCTGACTCCACATCATGGAATTCCTCGTTGTATCCTGCACCTCGCAGGCGAGGGAAAACAACGGAACAGGCTATAAGCGTCATAACGACGCACTAACTTACAGGCCTCGGCCACATAAGTTTTCTGCCACGAACGGCCTTCAAAGCGACGGAGAAGCGCCGTTTGAACACCCTGCGGAGGGTCTTCCCCAGCTCCAATTAAACTGGGGCAGTGCAAGGCGAATCACGCCATCAAGTAGGTGTACGGTAAACCTACCCTAGGATTGGGTCCATCACAAGGCAGGACGGCACCCTTCCTCGCCTTAACGCCATTGGCCTGCAGAAAGCCTCCGTCAGTGCACGAAGGCCCCTCTGAATACAACACACCATGGCTGGGAGAAGACCCAGACGGTGGCCATGAACCAAGCGGACGGCAGGCAGCAGCACATTCGGGTGGACGATGTCACCCGAAGAAGAAGGCACGACACATTTCTTTAACCAGATGGTTAAGAAGCCGGCCAGCAACGCCTTGCGAGACATAGGCCGACGGGCCTGATGGTGAAAGCTCCGAAGAACATCACCCTTCTCGAAAGGACCATCATCTTCTGCCACGACGATGTCCTTTTCAGCATGCACCTCCATCCGTGCCAAGATGTCTTCTTCAGCAACTCCGCAATGAGCTGCCTCAGGCGCACTAGTCATATCGGGAACAAGTAGTTCCCCCAGCTCTTCAAGCTCTTCGAGCTACCCTTGCCACCTCCGTGGATGCTGGAGCAAATGTGCAAGTGGCACATCAATTCCCGATATGTCTCGAGCAGAGCAGGTTCCTGCTTCTCCAGAATAGCCAACTCCGCCTCACAGGAAAAGTACTCTTCGTATGGAAGAGACCCGAAGGGCAAAGCAGAGATTTCCCGCATCTCGTGCAAGGCCATGCCCAACTCACCAACTGGGGTGAAGAAAGTCCCCGAGGCCGGGCAATACAACTCAAGGATGGCGTAGAAGCACGCCACCTTCATCTCAATGCCGTAGCAGGTCGCCCTGACGGCCTCATGGAGGTTTAACCTCTCTAAATCCCCTCAAAATGAGTGAGGATATAGTTGGTCAACTCCGCCCACCACGACCTAGGAGGGTGGACCCAACCGGGAGTCCTGAAATCGGTGGCGGGGTAATTCCCGTCAACTTCGCAGAACTGAGTGCCAAAGGTCGGCGCCGCAGCTGGGTTCTCTCCTACTGGAAGGTCCCGCGATACCTTCCCAGGGTATAGCCCCATTATGCTACGAGAATGGCCCGCCCTCGAGTAGCCGGACTGAAATGTCAACCTCCCGACACTTACAGACTCGGCGTTTAGACTCACGCCCCACGCCATCTTCCGAGCCTGAGTCGCGCTCGCGAAGGAAGACAAAGCAAATTGCCGCTTAGAGGACGGGAAATAGAATCTCTCGCCGTCCAACTGGAAGATCCACTGGCCTTCACGGCCTGCAGCTGACGATCTGGATCAGGAGCAGCATCCCCGAACATGAAGTCAGGCTTTCTGTAAGCCTGACGGTCGATATCATCAAGTGGAGCCGTAGTCAAGATGCTCCGCATGGCCTGCGGACGACCCTCCTGGATGAGCGTATCCCGTACAAGGGAGCTCGGCTCACTGAACAACGAAGCCTGCCCATAGAACTGCAAGCTGATGCTTCCGCCTGCTCGACTGGCTAGACCGAACAGACTGTTCTGGAGGCCGGAGGCGTGATGTACTGCCAAAAACAGAAGTAAGCTATGATTAGTTCACCAATCAAGTGGATGCAAAAGCATAAAAATTCACTAAGGCATAGCCTCGCTCAGTGAGAAAAGCCAGCAAGGCGATAGCTTCGATGAAGCATGATCTCGTGGATGAAACTGCATCTTCGCAGGAAGAAATCCGAAGCACCAACTTCGCATAAGCAGGAAGTGGTATAGCCCTGAGGGCTGATGTCATCAAAAGGGCATTATGGTCAAAAGTCATCATGACTGAGAGGACTTATTCGAGTCCTTTTCCTCAAACAGTACGGAGACGGCCCAAGTTATGGCTTCGTGCGAAAGCCTAAAGAAGAACTGTTCAGTTCTTAACTCCCTGGTGCTAGCAAAATAGGGAAGTTGAAGGGAAACGAGTTTCCTGATAAGGACAGATCATACTCGATCGTCCTAATGGACAAATATCGACTCCAAAGGAGCAAGACCACCATCTCTAAGAAGAGTCTCTTACCAGCGACAGGTCGCTCGATGACCGGAGGAGGAACGCCCTCCGCTGCAGAAGTCGCTGCTTCCTTACCCGCTCGTCTTTGGGCGCCATTGAAGAGTTGCTAGAGTCCTCGAAGATCTCTGAATGAAAGGGAAGAAGAAGAGGAAGAGATAGAAAGTTCTCTGAAAAAAAAAAAAGGAAGACCTTTCCATATTCAGCCCAATCGGGCTTTTATAGGCCAATCAGCGCCTGAAACGAGGCCTCGAAAAAAGGCCCATGCCGCCGTTTCGAATTAATTCGAAACAGCGCCCGAAGCGCCTTCCCGAGAAGCGCCGGTTCAACTCTACTAAGAGTTAACTTCGCACTAGTGCAAAAGTGCGGGCTTCGCACAATCCTTCAAGGGTTTCGATGAAAAGCCTACCTTAGCCCTCTAAAAAGCGTGCTGCTCGCGGTACACACCAGTCTCGCGAAGACCATTCGAAGGAAGGACTATGTCCTTAGCTCCGCACACAGTTTAGCCCAGCAATGGCCAAACTCTCAGTGAAAGTAAGCAAAAGTCAGATGATCAGACGATGAACTTTCATTGATTCAAAAGCAAGGGTACATTTGATATTACATCAAAGTTGTGTTTCATATAACACACCAATTTGCCTAACAAGGTCATTCGCATACAAGCGGTTTTATCTGCTCCCAGGCCAGACCAACGGGACAGGAAGGGCCTTCCTCCTGCATAGGGCCGTAGCCAGTGGCGCCACAAGGACACGGTCATTTTTCTCCACAAAATGGCAGATCTTGTCAGGCCATTTTTTGTTGAAGCCTGGCAATAAAAACCTATCGCCGCCAAACACGATAGATCACGTATAATGGGAATCGGCAGTGGTACCAGTGATCTAACAGGCGTGATGCCCACTTTCCTAAAGTGGATCGCCCCCAAAGGCCACCAAAGTTGAAAGTCGGCAATGATGTCAGTGATCTCACAGGTGACGTCCACTACCCCGAAGCGGATCATCTCCGACAAAGCGGCTACCAGCCTCACCTCAGAACGAATCATCTCGTATAAGAGGCTGCCAACGGCCTCTGGGACGCGCACCCGCTGCCCCAAATTGTTCCTCCTGCTTAAAAGTAAAGCTTCAACCGGGGAAGCATAAGGAAATTCATGGTTTCTTCCATCAAGTTACCAGACTGGCAAGCATAGCTCACTGCAAGGCAAATTGGAGCAAGTTAGCAGCCAAGCACAGAAAGAGCTGCAAAAACATTAAGTCAGATTCTTCAGCGGCAAAGTGATCCGACTTCAGTCAAAGCAGAGGATAAGCCCCGCCTGCGCAGCAACTATGGGCTGGCTCAGCAAACGCCAAGTCCTAGCCTCACCTCTATGGCAAAGTCAGACTGATCTTGTGAGGAACAGTCTCAACACTCACCGATATGGCAAGACTGGCTCAACCTTTGAAAAGACCAAGTCCTAAGTTCTGCCTGTGTAGCGGACTTAACATGCAGTGATCTTTCTCTGATCAAATCAAGATGATAGCTTCACAGAAAGCTGTGCTGAAATTCTTCTCTGCAGATCAGCCAAGTGCAAGATGAAGAGCAAGGGAAGCCAATCCCTAAAGCAGCTGTCAAAGCTAAACCAAGGGAGATGAATTCCCTAAAATCGGTGAAGTCGTTGAACGATCAAGACTTACTGGTCCTTGGCGGTTAGACAACCAGAGTGGGCTTTCCCACTAATTCAGAGATCTGAGTATCTCTCACAACCAAGAGAAGAGAAGGAAGGCAAAACATTTCTCTTCAGAGGACCTCAAGTGTCCTATTTATAGGCCTCATGGCCTGAGCACTCTCACCCCAAGCGTGGAAGCACGAGCGCATTCAAGGCATTTATTGCGCCTTGATGGAAGGGACGGTTTTCCCTTGGAACCATGCAAAGGGAGAAAACGTCTCCCTCATGAAAGGCATTTATGACGCCTTGAAGAAAGGGAGTATCCTCCCTTGGAAACGTGCAAATCGGAGAACATCTCCCTCGATTGGCGCGAAAGAAGGAATGATCCTCCTCGTAACCGCCCCACGGCAGTTGGCTTTGAAAAGGCAACAGGAGTTCCAAAGCGAACTTATTTCTTGGAAGCCCAGATACGGAGCTACCTCGACGCGAAGCTACTCGCGAACCAGTACAATTCTTCGGCGAATTCATCCCAAAGCAGGTTTGAAAGCGAAGCTGAACTCAACCATCATGGCGATGTTCATACTCCACACCACCATCACAGCAGTTCAAAGTGTTTCGGAGTCTGGGCTATTGCAGACTCTCGAAAACTTTGAAGGGGGTCTTGTTGACACTTAAAAAAGACAAGATTCTCATTGGTCCGAACGATGTCTAAACTTGTTGACATTTACAAAAGACAAGGGACAGACGAGCTGAAGACCAGTTTTCACCCACCTCCAAGGGACAAGGAAGCAGCTTGGACTCCACTGATCCAGCAAGCAGAACAGTGAACCCGGATTATTTCTAAACAGACCTCAGCAGGTCTAAGATGCTAGCATTTAGCATTACATTAGCCCAAGGGGATAGCCTCGATTGAGAGGCTAGCATCATCCAACTTCGCCAGGAAGCTAACTAACAGCTTCGCCGAAAAGCCTCTTTTCGGACCTCGCCAAGAGTTACCTCTAGCTCCGCTATGAGCTTCAAAGCGGGCAGCTCCGATATCAGCCTGCTATGGTCAACCTTTGACCAATCAAATCTCCTGATGAGATTGGATCCAATCTGATCAAATCCGATTAGGATTCAAATATGGCGGGTGATTACCGCAATCTCTTGACTCTCTTGAAACGAGTAAGAGAATCAGAGAAAATCATCCAACGAGATGGAAAGGATCAAAACAAATCAGAAAGATCGACCGACTTGCCATTTCCTAGCTCCGCAGAAGCTATCCTAGCCTCGCAGCAAGGCTACTTTCTAAATTCAAATAGATTCGGTTCAATCTGTTTTCATATCTTCAAAGGGGACGATTATACCCTTGCTTTCCCTATAAATAGCCCATCAAGGGTACAGGGACAGAGAGAGCAGATCGGGAGAGACTTCAAAGAAAAAAAAAGAAGAGAGGACTCCACAAGCAGAGGCTTCTTTACAACGCACCGTGCGTTCTCGAATTCAGAAACTCTTTAGAGAAATACTTCTCTCTTTCAGGGTGGTGATACCCTAACAACCTCTTTCCTCAAGGAATCTCCGGAACCAGGCGAGATGGAATTCCTCACAGAAGGCGGTTTTGAGAAGTAGCAAGAGGGTTCTACCAATCCTCTATTCTCTGATTCCCCGAACCAGGCGAGAAGGGAATCTCATCGCTCGCATCGTCAAAGGGACAAAGTGGTCGCGCGCTGACCAGACTCCTATCGGCACATTTTCTCAGAATCTCTGAGGAGATCTGCTTGTAATCTTTTGAGAATACTTGTAATTTAGCTCCTCAAACTTTTATTTGTAAGTTTTCCCCCTTTGCAAAACATAATGGAAAACAGCAATATAAGTACTTTTATCAACAATGCTTAAGTTTTTAGGAATCCATATGAACTTGTTCTTAATTCTTTTTGAAATAATACCAATTTCTTTTCACAAAAAAATTATATGGATTACTAAAATATGTAGTTTTTTCAAAAAATCCAAGAACATAATGATTATGTGACATCTTTTAATATGATAACAAATCATTTAACTTTTCTTTTTCTTGATTAAATTTAGTCACATTTTTCCAAATCTCCTCATATTTCATTTTAAAAATTGATATGTCTTTATCTAAAACAGAAATTCTTTCATTTAAAGACATAATTTCTCTTTTTAATAAAACATTATTTTGTAATAAATTCTCATTATCCTTTTTAATGATGAAATCATTTTTTCAAAATCATCTTTTGAGAATTTATAGAAGAAGTTTGAGAAGCATAACAAGAATTTCTTTGAAAAGATTTTTATTTTCCTTTGACAAAACTTACTCTTTATCTTTTTATTCTTAAGATCATTGTATAATTCTTGAAATGCATCTAAGAGTTCAGAAAATTGTACCTCATCTTCTTCTAACGCCATGTAACAGATGTTGGCATGTTCAGTGGCTTCTTCTTCGTCAGAGGAAGAGGAATCACTATTTTCTCATGATGCTTGGTAGTCTTTCTTCTTTCTGAACTTTTTGCTCTTGAAGTTACCTTTGTTTTTGAACAATGAGCAATCCTTCTTCATATGGCCTGTTTTATTACAATTAAAACTTTTAAACTTACCTTACTTCAAGAACTTTCTGAACTTTCTTGAAAGCATTGTCATCTCCTCTTCATCGTTATCTGAATTGTTCGTGTCTGAGGATGCATGGAAGGCAAGTTCTTTCTTCTTTAAGAGAGATTGTTGTTCATCCTTCTTTCTGTCTTCGAGTTGCACTTCATATGCCATTAGATTACCAATAGGATTTTCTAACGACATTGTTGAGAGATCATTCGCTTCTTCTATTGTAGTTGTCTTCTTCTCCCAATTTGTTGTAAGTGCACGAAGGATCTTGCGAACTTTTTTGACTTGGGTGTATTCCTTTCCAAGGGATGCTAAGGAATTGGTTATGTCGGTGAATCTTGTAACCATTTCTGAGATGGTTTCATTCTCCTTCATTTTGAAAAGTTCAAACCTGTGGATAAGAACAGAAATTTTAGATTCTTTAACTTTATTTGTGCCTTCATGTGTTACTTGTAGAGTGTGCCATATTCGATTTGTAGAAGTGGCTGTTGACACAAGGTTGAATTCTTCTTTGGTTAAGACACGGAATAAAGCATTCATCGCTTTGGCATCAAGGTTCGCATTCTTCTTTTGATCATCACTCCAAGAGGTGTAGTTGATTGTCGGCTTGGTGTACGGTGCTTCTACTATATTCCAAAGTTCATAGTTGAGCGATTACAAGTAGATCTTCATTCTATACTTCCAATAGCTGTAGTTGGATCCGTCAAATAGTGGTGGTTGTATAGAACGTCCTTCTTTGAATTGTGACGAAGAGAACTCCGTTGCCATCCTTGTATGTTGTTGACTGGATATGCAGGGCTTGTATGCCGGGCCGGGCTCTGATACCAATTGTTGAACCTGCTCTGATACCAATTGTTGGTCCCGAGAAGATGCCAATTGTAGGATCTACTATACACGTCAACACTCAAACAAAGATATTAACGTAAATATAAAGTACTTGCAATAAAGGAAATTAAATCACAGAAAAGATAACAATCACAAACACAAGTGATTTATCCTGATTCGGTCCTCGTGACCTACATCCAGTCCCCAAGCCACCCGCTTGAGATTTTCCTTTAATCTTAATTTTGTACACTCAAAATCAACACCTTGCACACCACTTGACAAATCCCCTTTGTCAAATGTGTACAACTCTTCTTACAATCAAGAAGACCACAACACCTTGTACAAACTCTCTTCAACCCGAAGATGCTCTTATACAATGCTCTTCTTTGAGTGATTACAATTGATCTTATAAGTCTTGAATCTGTATGTGATCGTGGACAAGGGCTATTATAGGTGGACTCTCGGAAATCTTCACTATGGAGTAGGAATTTGAGTGAAGAAATGAAAGTGTAAACAGTTTTCAAAAAATCAGAATTTTGACAGAGTTTTTGGTCAGAAAACTTTTGATTTGAATTGGTATTTTTAGCCTAGGACAACATCCCTATTTATGGGTGAAATCTATAGTCAGTTAGGGTAGTTATCAGGACAAATTTGAATTTTGAAACGTTAGATAAAATACCAGAATTCAATAACTGTATGACAGTTACAAACTGCTATAAGTCGACTAGGGGTTGGGGGTTAGTCGACTAGTATAGGCAAATTTGACTGGGTTAGTCGACTAATCTTGGGTATAAGTCGACTACATAAGACTGAAACAGATATGCAAGTTTCTGGAAACTATAGTTAGTCGACCAGCAGGAATTATAAGTCGACTACAACATGTATTAGTCGACTAACAACCTTATTAGTCTGCTAATAGGAAGGGTCAAGTCTGCTAATAGTAAGGGTCAAGTCTACTAATAGGAAGGGTCAAGTCTACTAATAGGTGATTAAGTCTACTAATAGGAAGGGTTAAGTCTACTAATAAACTAATGATGTATATATGCATTTTAAGGCTTTTAACATACTATTAACCATTACAATACACATAATAGCAACTCTCTTTAGGAAGTCTTGATCATGTAGAACTCATGAAAAGGCTTGTGCAAAAGAGCTACATTGAAATGTCTTCATAAATGTATCATCAAAAGCAAGTTCAAATAGGTTGATATTGTAAATCACCTAGAGGGGGGGGGGGTGAATAGGTGATAATGCTAATCTAGAAACTAAATGCGCTAAATGCGGAAGTTAAAATAATTTTGCAACCACACTTAATACAACACACAAGTGTAGCCGAATTCCCCGTGAAGGGCTCTGGACTAACTCCTCTTGATTCCCCTAGATATGGGTTGAGGTGCTATATGAAGCTCTTGTGGTTAAGTACAAGTGAGGCACACACAAACAACCAAGCATATAAGATGAATAGGAAATAAGAATATATACAAGGCACAACACAAGCAATTATGAATGATATGGCAATATGAATAATGCTATGCACAACACAAATAAAGAGAGAGGGTTAAGAGACAATGGATCAAACGCAAACACAAAGATATGTTCCGAGGTCGAGCCCCTAGCTCTACGTCCCCGCCTTTACCGAGAAGGATTTCTAATCCACTAAAGGAGTACCGAACTCCTCTCTCAACCTTACAATGCCACCGAGGCAATACAACCACAATCCACCTCTACCGAAGAGGGATAAGGCCCGTAGCCAATACAATCACAATCACCTCTACCGAAGAGGGATCCAAACACCACTCCGATCAACCTCTACCAAAGAGAGATACAACAAGTCAAGGAGGGTTTACAACTTGGAGGCTCAATCAACCTCAAACACTTTCTTTTCCACAAAACAATGATCCTAATAGAATAGGATAGATGATAGACTCAAGTGTGGAAAAACAAAGTGTTTTGATCAAAGAAAAACTCTTGGGAAAATACCAAATTGATATAGAAATGAAGAACAAGAAACCAATTCCCAAAAACTTGTTTTCTTTGAAAATAACAAAACACTTAAAAACAAACAAGATGAATCTTTTTGCTCTTTAAACTCTTTTAAAAACTTCTTTTTAAAACCAGAGAGTTGGGAAAAATTAGCTCAGAAAATCTTAGTTAAAACCATGAAGAGATGGGGTATTTATAGGCCAAATCAGAAACTAGCCGTTAGGCTGATCTGGCAGCCTGACAGGCCTGCGGTCAACCGGCCCGGTCGACAGTCAACGGTCAGAAAAATGACCGTTGGGGCATCCGGTCGACCGTCCGGCCGACCGCCCAGATACAGAGAGCAAAGCTCTCTAGTCCGGTCGGCCGCCCGGCCGACCGTCCCTGTGTCTGCTAAACGTGCACAAGCCTGTGCACGTCGGTCGACCGCAAGGGTCGACCGGCCTTTGGTGCGGTCGACCCGTGCGGTCGACCGACCTGGCCTGTCAGCCACATTCTGGGTCAGAAAAACAGGTTTAAAAATATTTCAGAAATTCTTTTATCTCTTCTAAAATTCCCAAAAATAGTTTTAACATTTTGTATTGATATATAAACATGTGATAAAAGGTTTAGCTCAAATATCAAGTATATGAAACTATTTTTGTGTCTTATCATTTTTACCAAAAACTAAAACTTGTATTTTATCAACCTTGTATTTTTCAATAGGAAATCTGATTTTTCTTAAAACTCATGAATAGGCATATCAAAATAAGTTTGTTTAAGATATGAAATATGTATGTATATTGAACACATCTAATATACATAAAAATCAAGTAAACTTGTTTTGATCAATCTATTCTTGAAGACAAAACCAAAACATAAAACTTGTGTGTGTTGTGCACTTGAGCATATCAATTATACTAAGCTTTACAAATGGATCTAAAACACACTAAACTCTAGAATACCTCCGTGATCCAACGAGCATGGCTATGTATCATCATGACGCTCGGGCTCTGGAATCACTAAGTGAAGGCTTCCAAACTCCTCTTTTTGAAGCAATCACCAACTAATATCTTGCTTAATGATTTGAAACTAAAATCACAAGATTATTAGTAAACATAACTACATGAGTTAATCATCATCAAAACTAGAGAGGAAGACCTCCGGGCCAACAATCTCCCCCTTTTTGATGATGACAAAACTCATGGAGTTATATATGCATGGATTAAAGTTAAGCTTCAAAGATGCTCCCCCTTAGCTCATGCATAAAACAAATAAACAAATAAATATGCAATGAATGACAATGCATAATCATGCATAAACAATAAAAGGCTCTAGATACCAATGAAATGTTCAAAAAAAAACATGCTCTAGATATCAATTAAAATTAAACTAAATTAAACTTAATATATGCAAAACATAAACATATATAAAACTTCTCAAATAATTCTCCCCCTTTTTGTCAATCATCAACAAAGGGGTAAAAACCAAAACAAAACAAAATCTTCTCACCCTTTTTAATACAAAGAATCAATCATCAATAAAGGGTAAAAGCAAAACTAAATCAATAAATTTTCTCCCCTTTTTGTTCGAAACAAAGAATCAACAAAGGGTTAATAAAAATAATGTTCTCCCCTTTTGTCAAAAACAAAAACAAAAAATCAAATAGGGGTGACAATCAATTGAGGTACCAATTGAAAATATGTCAAAGTAGCATTTTGATACCAATTGAAAGTAAACATAGATCGATAAAATAAATGGTATATGCTATACATTCATGAAGAGGAAGATGTGAAGCTTCCCTACATAGATACATTACATGAAGGAGGGATGACAAGCCCTAATTCACATAACGTACACTATGCAATGCATAAGAGGAGATGTGAAGCTCCCCCTACACACGTGTACCACATAAAGAAGAGATTGTCAAGCTCTTTAATACAATATACACTCATCATGAATCTATATGTAGAAGAGATGTTAAGCTCTCCTTGCATATATGCAATATAAATCAAAACTTTGTATTTATTTTTAAACAAAATTTTGAGATACCAAATTTTAAAACATTCAAATAAACATCTTGATATCAAAAGAGAGTATTTTTCTTTTTAATTATATGATATCAATTTAAAATTTTTATTTTCTATCATAAAGCAAGGGAGTGGAAATACAAATACTAATTGTAAATATGAAAATCGAATTTTCTCCCCCTTTATGAAATACCAACAAAAACAATGCGTAGGCTTGGAATAAGATACCAATTGAAAATTGAATCAATTGAAATAAAGTTAAAACTCAAGCTTTAGCATAAACAAAATTTTGTGCTTAAAGATATAGGGATATAATAAGCACAAATAAAACATATATATGTATGAAAAATAGATACCAATAGAAATTGATATTCTTTGAAATGAAAGCATACATACATACAAACATATATGAGTATACACGAAAGGTCAAAATTGATACCAGTTGAAAGAAATTCAATGATACCAATTGAAACAACAATAATGATCAAGTGTATATATCATATAACTACCACCCAACCATGTTCAAGTTTAAATGATTTTCAATATAAAGCGTACATGAGGCATGGTCTCCCATCCAACCGCCCGTAGATGGTAGGGGTTTTCAAAAATAATTTGAAAAATAAAGTGTGTTTGAAAACTCTACTAAAATGAAGAATATCGTAACTAGTTAAAAGGAAAATTGTAAACTAGTACGAAATCCTTCAAGTAAGGAATAAAACAAAATTATTTTTCATGAAACATGAAATCCACATGCCACTAAAACTCTCAAAATCCATTAAGCTCAAACATACTCATGAAAAAATAATCATGAGAAATATTGTAAAAGAGGTGAGTGTGCAAGTGTTATGTGAAACATATAATCATGAAAATTGGCAATTAAGCTCAATATTCCTTGAAACATGAAAATATAAAAAATTCAAAACTATTTAATCTTCAAGGTATATGTATGTTCTATACAAATTAAAGTATACATACATATCCAAACACAACGAGTCCACAAAGATATATGCATGAAGGCACGTGGCTCAAAAGGATGTATATGTATAACAATAATTTGGATAAAATGGACATATACATGAAGTTAAATATAAACACATGAAAATATGAAAATTTAAATTTCCATTAAAACAAGTTTCATTTCAAGGTATATGTATGATTTGTCAACACAAAAAGTATACATACATATCCCTAAACACAAAAACATGAAACAAATCCAAAAATGGGAATACAAGTTAAAATGCATGGATCATCAAAACTAGACTATACTAGCACATCTAATGGGTTCAAATAAGTATTCAAGCTTAAACATATATAGATTATTGTGGCCCACTATATGCACAAATATATATCTAGTCTTAATGAAAACTAACATTTAAAACATATATTCAAATCATGAAGCATCAAACGGGATATAAATCAACATGAAAATCATAAACATAATTATTAAGTAAATCCACATGTTATTAAACTTATGATAAACATGATAGCTAAACAAATGATGAGAACACAAAATATGGGTCCATATAAACATGGGTGTCTCAAAATGCTATACATGCATGTCAAGGATCTAATAAGCATGTCATTATCATAATAATCTACAAATAATAAAACATGATATAAACAATGATATGAAAGCATGTAAACAAAAATAAGGAGTTAGGAATCGTTATCAAAACCTAGAAGGCAACTTTCCTTGTCTCCAAAACATGGTGGTCGTCTCCATCATACTTCCCTTGAAAGTGATGCATCCAAATAATTTCCATGAAGCTCGGAACGCATCCACTCCAAGGTCCTTACTCTCACGTCATGCGAGAGCCCACACCTACATCATAAACAATAGGGGTGGTCTTTGGTACCCATATCTTATTGGGTCCATGGGGGTTAGTCCCTTCTCTAACCCAAACAAAATTATTTGCTAAATTTGAAATATGTATACGATCAAAACAAAATTTAGCAAGGTGGCCCTTACGTCCACAATGTGTACAAGTGTACACATGAGCATACATGTGATGGGTGTGTCCGTGTGGAGCATATGTATGCCGTGGAGGGTGTGCATGAATAGATGGAACTTGTTTCTTTCGAAACAAAGTTTCCAAACGTGCATGACCCACTACACATTGGCTCAAAGTGAAGCCCAAACAATCTACTCTCTTCTTTAACAAACAAATATCATCATTAATTCTAGAAGAAGAGGTACATGCAATAGGTAGACTAGATGAAGAAGCTACACTAGCATGGCAAACATGTGCATCCATATTATTTTTCAAAACAATTTTCTTTAAAACACACATCTAAATTATTTGAAATAGAAATTATTTTATTTTTCAAAGCAACATTCTCCTTTAAAACAAAATCAATTTTTGAAGACAAGTTTCATTTTTCTCTAAAATAACATGAAAAAATTTTTAGATTTTAAAAATTCATTTTCTTTTAGTGCAAGGTCTAATTGAGATCTCAATGAATCCCTTTCATTATACACCTCATTCTCTTGCAAAACCTTGTCAAGTCTAGAATGCAAACTTATATTTTCTTTTTCAATCCCTAGACTTTTCTTTTCAAAACTTTATATTTTTCTATCAAATTTTCACAAACAATAGAAAGTTCTTCATTTAAAGCATGGGCATCAATATGATCATCACATGAAAAACTAGAATCAAAACTATATAGTTGAGTATCCGAATGTACCTCAAGGGAGTCATTCCCTTGGATCATATAGCATTGTTGTGGTTCGGATTCATCTCCACTAGACTCCTCCTCTTGTTGAATTGGCACTTGAAGCTTGGAGGTGGTGGTGGTTGTCAACATATTCCACACTGCAAATGCGGAATCAAAGTTAGAAGCAAGCAAAAGATATTCTTTAGGAAGTGTGCTTCTAATGGCCTCAAGGACTTGTGCATTGGCCCTATATGCTTGCTATCATTAAGGTAGGATTCCTTGGTAATGGTAAGGTGAACCTTATATCCTAGGGTTTGTAGGCATATGGACATCCTAGTCTTCCAAACAATGATGTTGGAAGGGTCAAACATAGTGGGGTCATGAAGTCCATGGATGAAAACTATATGTGTGCAAACAAGCAAAATGCAAATGTAGATTAGCAAACAAAGGATCTAACTCTAGGATGTTAAGCCTAAGTATCAAGAGTGTAGGCTCTGATACCAATTGTAAATCACCTAGAGGGGGGGTGAATAGGTGATAATGCTAATCTAGAAACTAAATGTGCTAAATGGGAAAGTTAAAACAATTTTGCAACCACACTTAATACAACACACAAGTGTAGCTGAATTCCCCGTGAAGGGCTCTGGACTAACTCCTCTTGATTCCCTAGATATGGGTTGAGGTGCTATATGAAGCTCTTGTGGTTAAGTACAAGTGAGGCACACACAAACAACCAAGCATATAAGATGAATATGCAATAAGAATATATGCAAGGCACAACACAAGCAATTATGAATGATATGGCAATATGAATAATGCTATGCACAACACAAATAAAGAGAGAGGGTTAAGAGATAATGGATCAAACGCAAACACAAAGATATGTTCCGAGGTTCGAGCCCCTAGCTCTACGTCCCCGCCTTCACCGAGAAGGATTTCTAATCCACTAAAAGAGTACCGAACTCCTCTCTCAACCTTACAATGCCACCGAGGCAATACAACCACAATCCACCTCTACCGAAGAGGGATAAGGCCCGTAGCCAATACAATCACAATCACCTCTACCGAAGAGGGATCCAAACACCACTCCGATCAACCTCTACCAAAGAGGGATACAACAAGTCAAGGAGGGTTTACAACTTGGAGGCTCAATCAACCTCAAACACTTCCTTTTTCCACAAAACAATGATCCTAATAGAATAGGATAGATGATAGGCTCAAGTGTGGAAAAACAAAGTGTTTTCATCAAAGAAAAACTCTTGGAAAAAATACCAAATTGATATAAAAATGAAGAACAAGAAACCAATCCCAAAAACTTGTTTTCTTTGAAAATAACAAAACACTTAAAAACAAATAAGATGAATCTTTTTGCTCTTTAAACTCTTTTAAAAAACTTCTTTTAAAACCAGAGAGTTGGGAAAAATTAGCTCAGAAAATCTTAGTTAAAACCATGAAGAGATGGGGGTATTTATAGGCCAAACCAGAAACTAGCCGTTAGGCTGATCTGGCAGCCTGACAGGCCTTGCGGTCGACCGGCCCGGTCGACAGCCAACGGTCAGAAAAATGACCGTTGGGGCATTCGGTCGACCGTCCGGCCGACCGCCCAGATACAGAGAGCAAAGCTCTCTGGTCCGGTCGGCCGCCCCGGCCGACCGTCCTGTGTCTGCCAAACGTGCACAAGCCTGTGCACATCGGTCGACCGCAAGGGTCGACGGGCCTTTGGTGCGGTCGACCGTGCGGTCGACCGACCTGGCCTGTCAGCCACATTCTGGGTCAGAAAAAACAGGTTTAAAAATATTTCAGAAATTCTTTTATCTCTTCTAAAAATCCCCAAAAATAGTTTTAACATTTTGCATTGATATATAAATATGTGATAAAAGGTTAGCTCAAATATCAAGCATATGAAACTATTTTTGTGCCTTATCATTTTTACCAAAAACTAAAACTTGTATTTATCAAACTTGTATTTTTCAATAGGAAATCTGATTTTTCCTAAAACTCATGAATAGGCATATCAAAATAAGTTTGTTTAAGATATGAAGCATGTATGTATATTGAACACATCTAATATACATAAAAATCAAGTAAACTTGTTTTGATCAATTTATTTATGAAGACAAAATTCAAAACATAAAACTTGTGTGTGTTGTGCACTTGAGCATATCAACTATACTAAGCTTTACAAATGGATCTAAAACACACTAAACTCTAGGATACCTAAGTCTTCTTGACGATCTTCATCTTCAAGTCGACTCGTCCAAACTCCGTGATCCAACGAGCATGGCTATGTATCATCATGACGCTCTGGTTCGGGAATCACCAAGTGAAGGCTTCCAAACTCCTCTTTTGAAGCAATCACCAACTAATATCTTACTTAATGATCTGAAACTAAAATCACAAGATTATTAGTAAACATAACTATATGAGTTAATCATCATCAAAACTAGAGAGGAAGGCCTCCGGGCCAACAGATATGTATGTGATGTTGTGTATGCATATCATACTATTTTTATGCATGCATGAAGGAAGGGGCCGGCGGGAGCCGGTGGGTGCGAAGACGGGGGTATGACATTGTATATGTAATATGAAGAAGGGGTTGGCGAGAACCGGTGCGAGCGAAGACATGGTATGACAGGGAAAAATAGCTTTAAAAAAGAAAATATTTTTATGCTAAAAAGAAAAAGAATTTTGTATCTCATGGCTCTTCTTCCAAAATTAATAACGATATTTCTTTATGAAGAAGAACATTGATTGTTTGGATTCCACTTATGCATTAATCACAATAAATTAGAATTTATATTTCACAAGAAACAAATTTCACACATGTATGCACATCCTACACGGCATACGTCACATGCACACCATGATCACACTCATTCTCATATTCATGTTGGAGTGGACAAATGTACACATTGTGGCCACAAGGCCCATTTTATAAAATTTGTTTTGATAGATTACATTCTTTCAATTTTGTAAATAAAAATGTTTGGGTTCCAATGTTTCTAACCCTCGCGGACCCAAAAAGATATGGTTACCGTAATCCCCACCTCTTGTGTTTGATGTAGGTCTGAGCTCTCATAAGACGTGAGAGGTTTGATGCCTTAGTGGTGGATGCATTTCAAGCTTAAAGATCAAACCAAATGGATGCATCATTATCAAGAAAGCATGGTGGGAGGACCACCTCATTGGAGAAATGGATGGCTACACAGTTTGGTAACCATTTCATCTTCCTCTTTAAAAATATTTTTAAATGTTTATATGCTAGTTTGGTGAGCTAAACTCAATCATATGTGTTTTTTGCTTAATGTTGAGTTGATTGGTTGTATGCTATGCATGTATTTCTGAAAAACTTTATTTATGTTTTTAATAGATTTACAAGCCTATTCTTATTCATGTTTTGTATGCTTTTAATGTTATATCATATTGATATGCAAAATTTATTAAAACTTGTGTTATACATGTAGAATTTTTGAGTACATATTATACATGATCAATTCTTTATGTAAACAATTATTTGTTTGATTGTACATTGTATGTCTTAGTTTTGATGATTCATGCATGTTTATATGATACATCATATTTTTGCAAAAAAGAATTTCATATAACTTATGTTTTGAGATTTATTAGTTTATCTTCATGACTGTGTTGTTCGCATAACTATTGTGCACTCAAATATTTTTTGTTTACTCATGATTTTATTTTCATGAGTTTATAAATCTTAAGTGTCAATTTTTGCGTAATACACATGTTTCATGAGATATATATGATTTGATAAATATTTTAAGGATTTGTAACTAGTTTTTCAAAAACTATCTTTAACAGGTTATTTATTCTTCACTTAATAGTGTTTTCAATTTAATAACTATTTTCAAATATTATTTTTAAAAACTTCTACCCTTTAAGGGTGGTTGGTTGGGCGACCATGTCTTGTGCGTCTTATTGAACATCTTTTTAACATGTGCATGATAAGGGTGGATTGTTATGAGATATACATAATTTTAATGAAAATTGACTTTTATATACTCATACTTGTATTAGTATATATGTATACAAACATATTTCAAATAGTATTTTCATTTACCATACATACATATATTTGATTTTAATTGTGCTTAGTTTATAATGTTCACACATTTTTAGCACAAATTATGTTTATGATAAGCTTGGCTTAATTGGTATCTTTTACAAGCTTATGCATTAATTTCATTGATATTTAAAAAAGAGTAGGAAAATTCTTTCTTTTGTGAGAAAAATATTTGTTTTAGAAAATGATTTTATTTCTATTGGTATCAAAATTTGTCTTATTGTTTAGTTAAATCTATAATTGGTATTTTAATAATTTTGTTCATCTACATGTGGTACCAACATTTGTCTTATCAACTACTTTTTGATTTCAATTAGTATCAAATTTTGTTTTGTTGACTTCAAATAATTTCAAATTTTTGTTTTAAGTATTATCAAAAATTTTAAAATTTATTTGATTTGTATTGCCTATATGCAAGGGGAGTTTAACGTCTCCTCTATATATAGATTCATGTTAAGTGTATTTTACATATTGAGGAGCTTGACCTCTCTCTTATGTGTTTCACGTGTGTTGGGGGAGCTTAACATCTCCGTCTATATGTTGTATATTATGCTTATGTGGGTTAGGGTTTAGTCATCCCTTCTCGATATAATGCATGTATGCAAGGAGAGTTAACTTAACTTCTCTCCTCTTCATGAATGTATATCACATAGTCATCTTTATTGTTGTTTGTTTTCACCCTTTATTGATGAATTGACTAAAAGGGGGAAAAAATTTAAAGAGTTTATATATGCATGCTTTGTTTATGTTGTTTATGCATATATATTTGTTTCTATAAAGCTTATCTTTAATCCATGCATATAAAATTTCATGAGTTTTGTCATCATCAAAAGGGGGAGATTGTTGGCCCAAAGGCCCATCACTCTAGTTTTGTTGATGATTAACTCATATAGTTATAGTACTAATAATCTTGTGTTTATTAAATTTCAGATTTTTATTAAGATCTTAGCTGGTGTTTAGCTTCAACGAAAGATTTGAAGTTAAGTTTGAAGCTAGCACATTTTGATTTAAGAGCGCGCGCATCAAGATCGCATTAAGTACTCAAAGAAGGAGTCTAGCTCATGAATCAAGTTTTGAGCCAAGTCAAGATGAAAAAAAGTTTTACAAGAGAAGATTTTCAAGACTTGAGTCAAGTGTTTGTAAGTTTAAGATTTTTGTGTTTTAGATAAAATGTAAGGATAGATTAGTTGTGAATTGCTCAAGCTCATACACATACAAAATATTTCAAAACATTTCATGTTAAATATTTTTGATTTTAGAAAATATCGTTGGTTTTGAGCTTCAAAGAATACATATTATGTTTCATGAATAGATTTCTTCAAACAAGTTTACATGGTTTATACGTGTATTTATTTCATCCATACACATTGATGCTTCATAATGTTTAGAAAAACTTATTTTGATGTTTCTATTTCATGGTTTAAAGTTTTGTATTTATCAAAACTTACTTTTGAGCTTAATGTCAAAAACAAGTATATTTAATCTTATATGTGTATGGGATCATTTTCATACACACTATGCTTCAAAAGTATTTAAATATCTTGTTTTTATATTTAAACAAGTTTTGAAAAATTTTATTTTCATTTAAAAGTTTTTTTGGAAAAATACGATTTTCAGTTTAAGGCTAAATTTTATATCACAAAAATAGTTCAACATGTTGTAATATGTGTTGATTCTTTATCATACATATTTGTACTTCAAAGTATTTCAATGAACTTATTTGTGAATTTTTATTATTTTAAGTAAAATTTTAGGATTTTAAAGTCAATGTTTTAATTCTGAAAAATCATGACCTTGGGCTTCTGCGGTCGACCGAATCAGAGCTCGGTCGACCGATTGCACGGAATGTGTACAAAGCCCCGGATTGAAGGGTCGGTCGACCGAATGGTCAAGCTCTCTGGATATGGCCTCGGTCGACCGAGCATTCAACCGACCAGAGAGCAGTACCCTCTGGTTCTTATTTTGGTCAACCGACAGGTCAAGACCTAGGTACGGTTGACCAAGCAGTCGACTGGTAACCCCAAAAGTTTAAAAAAATGACCGTTGGCCGGTCGACTGACAGGTCATTTGGTCAGGGTTTTTGCCCCAACGACTAGTTTTTTTTTAACTCTATAAAAGGGGACTCTTTTGGCCAGTTTTTCACAAGATTTTAAAAAAAGTTTTGAGCCAATTTTTTCCACCTTCCTCAAAGTTTTTCTCCTCTTGTTTTTGGGTTAAAACTTTCATATCAAAAGGAGATTTTAAAGAGTGTTTATCTTGACCTTTCAAAGAGATTTCTTGAGTTTTTCATTACAAAATCTATCTTATTTTTCTCACACAAACTTGAGCTTTCCATTGTTATATTTATCTTCTAGGGATCATTTGTTGTGAGAGTATTTTTGGGATTAAGAGAAGAAGATTACCAAGTGTTCCACTCCTTGTATTGAAAATTGTAGAGGTGCGGTCTCAGCAAGTTAGTATGCTTGTGTGTATTGTTCTTGCAGGAACAAGTGAGGGACTTGTGGACCAAGAGTTCTTAAGGGAGCTTCTTTTAGGTGTTGCGACACCGAGTGATCTTGTATGATCGATTATAGTGGGAATGTTTCATTGCGGTGAAGGCAGGGACGTAGAGCAAGTATGCTCGAACCTCAAAATAATTCTCCTATATTTGCGATTGCTCACTTTCTCTAACTCACTTGTGTTTTATATCTCGTATGTTCTTATGTTCATATCTCTTATATGCTTGATTATCCCTTGTGCTTATATAATACATATACATATACATACATACATACATACATACATACATACTACATACATACATACATACATACATATATATTATATATATATATATATATATTATATATATATATAATATATATATATATATATGCTTAGAATTGTTTGCTCACACTTGTATTCAATCAAGAAAATCATAGTGGCACCTCAACTCTTAATCTAGAGGAATTTTAAGGAGATACTCTAGAGCCTTTCACTAGGAATTCGGCTACACTCTTTGTTTATACATTGTGTGTAGTTTTAGTTTGCATAATTAATTTTAATTCCGCATTGTTTTACATTAGATTAGCTTGTCACCTATTCACCCCCCCTCTAGGTTGAAAAACACCTAGAGGGGGGTGAATAGGTGTAAGTGCTAATCTAAGAAACTAAATGCAAACTAAGTGCGCTAAATGCGGAAGCTAATGCAAATTATGCACCAAACTAATACAATACAACAAGTGTAGCCGAATTCCCCTTGCGAGGCTCTGGACTAACTCCCCTTGATTCCCCTTGAAATGGGTTGAGGTGCTATGTGAAGCTCTTATTGGATGAGTATAAGTTAGGCACACACACAAGCAATCCAAGCAATATGAAATACACACAATCAAGCCAAGCATATAATAGATATGACAATAAGAAATGCAAGGCACAACACAAGCAATATATGATATGAATGAATCAATGCTCAACACAAGCAAGTATGATATGATGATGAGTATGATGCTTTGCACAATTATAAGAGAGAGTTAGAGAGACAAAGGATCAAAACGCAAACACCAAGATTTGTTTCGAGGTTCGAGCACCTTGCTCTACATCCCCGCCTACACCACCGTGTAGGATTCCGCTATCTCAACTCCCAATGAGGGAACCTCTACCAAGAGGATTTCTTACAACTCTAGGAGTACCGAACTCCTCTATCAAACAACAACCTCCTCACAACCGAGGGGTTAGGCCGTAGCCAAAACAACAACCAATCCACACACCTCTACCGAAGAGGCTCACAACCAAACACTATCACCTCTACCTAAGAGGGATCCACAACACAATCACCCGATCACCTCTACCGAAGAGGGATTCACAAATATAAGGGTGTTTACAACTATGAGGTTTGCAACAAACAACCTCAAACACTTGTCTTTCCTTTCTCTTATCTTTTTCCACAAAAAACAAGATTCCTAATAGTTTAGGATAGAAGATAGCTCAAGTGTGGAAACAAGTGTTTTTGGGGAAACAAGCAACAAAGAAAAATCTTTGGGAAAATACTTGCAATATGATAGAATTGAAGATCTAAGCAAAAATCCCAAAAACCTATTTTTCTTTGATTTTCCAAAAACCCAAAACAAATAAAGATGAGAAGTTTTTGCACTTAAAACTCTTTTGAAAACTCTTTTAAAACACTTCAGAAAACTAGAAATTTTCTCTTAAAAATCATGGCCAAAATCCCCAAAGAGATGGAGTTTATATAGGCCAAACAGAAAACTAGCCGTTAGAGCTGAGCTGGCAGCTCTGACAGGCGTCGGTCGACCGGCGTCGCCGGTCGACCGTCAACGGTCAGAAAAGTGACCGTTGGGCACTAGCGGTCGACCGGCCCGGTCGACCGAAAACATCCTGAGAGTTGAACTCTCAACTCGGTCGACCGGTCCGGTCGACCGACTACAATGTGTAGCCAGCGTGCACGTCTGTGCACATCGTTCGACCGATCCGGTCGACCGGCCACTTGGGCGGTCGACCGGTCGGTCGACCGAACTGGCCTGGAAGGCACAGTGCAGATCTGCACAGATACGAGATTTGAAAATAGGTCTTTTCACTCAATAAAAATCTCATAAATTCACAGTAAATCTAAAAAATAGTTTTAATCACAATAAAACTGTTTTTCTAAAAATATGTTTTTCTAAAACTTGTTTTATCATTTTACTTTGATAACCAAACTTGTGATAAAAATTTCAAGACATATATATCAACATATCAATTCATTTTTGAGTCTTGCAAATTTTATCAAAAAAAAACCTTGTATTTTGTCAAACTTGATTTTTTCAAAACATGAACAGGGATATCAAAATAAGTTTGTTTACTAAGTTAAAGCATGTATGTATAAATAGAAAACATCTACTATAACATATAACATATGTAAACTTGTTTGATCAACTATTCATAAAAACCAAATATCAAATCATAAAACGTGTGTGTTTTGTGCACTTGATAATATCAACTAAACTAAGCTTTACAAATGGATCTAAAAACTCTATCTAACTAGGATACCTAAGTCTTCTTGTCGATCTTCCATCTTCAAGTAGACTCGATCCCAAAGCGTGATCCTCCAAGTGCAAAGGTATGATCTTAAGCTTTGGCACCGGAATCATCATGAATAGCTTCTAATCATCTTGTTGAAGCTAATCACCAACCTAATATCCTGTTAATGATCTGAAACTTAGAAACACAAGAATATTAGTAAACATAACTACATGAGTGTTGATCATCATCAAAACTAGAGTGGAAGGCCATTGGGCCAACAATCTCCCCCTTTTGATGATGACAAAACTCATGGAGTTATATATGCATGGATTAAAGTTAAGCTTCAAGAAGCTCCCCCTTAACTCATGCATAGGGAAACAATAAATATATGCAATGAATGTTAAACATGAAACATGCGTATGCATAAACAATGAATGGTTCTAGATATCAAATGGAATATTCAAAACAAAATAACTCTAGATACCAATTACAAAGCAAAACTCTATAAACGATTAAACTTATATTTAAACTTAATATTCTTGAGATTAAAACATAATATATGCATAAACATAAGCATGCAATATAAAACTTCATAAATCTTTCTCCCCCTTTTTTGTCAATCATCAACAAAGGGTAATCAAAACCATAAATAAAACGAGGGGTAAAAATCTTTCTTCCCTTTATGTCAAACAAAACAATAAAAGACAATTTCTCCCCCTTTTTGTCTAAACAAAAAACAAAATCAATAAGGGGTGACTACAAACATGAATCAATTAAAAATATGTCAATGAAGCATCTTGATACCAATAAACAAGAATCAATATATGTATATGCTATATACATTCATGAAGAGGAAGACGCTAAGTTAGCTTCCCTACACATATGCATTACATGAAGAAGGGATGACAAACTCCAATTCACATAACACATATTATGTAATGCATAAGAGGAGATGTGAAGCTCCCCCTACACACGTATATCATATAACGAAGAGTTGTCAAGCTCCTCAATTTATAATATACTCAACATGAACTATATGTAAGAGAGATGTTAAGCTCTCCTTGCATATAGGAAATACAAATCAAAACTTTGAATATTTTCTTAAACAACATTTGAGATACCAATTGTAATTAAACATAACAAATTACCAATTGAAAAACAACATAACAAATTTTGAATGTCTAAACACAAATTTTGATACCAATTGTAAGAATATATCATTTTGAAAATATATAAACAAATTGATGTTGATATCATATGTTCAAAATAACAACTTTTAATCATAAAGAGTGGGAGTACAAATACCAATTGAAATACAAAATCAAATTTTCTCCCCCTTTATGAAAAACAAACTAAAGACATGCATAGTCTTGATAACAATTAAAAGTAATCAATTAAACAAAATTGAAACTCAAGCACTAGCATAAACACAAACATATATATGTATGAAAAGATAGATACTAATAGAAATTGATATACTTGGAATTTAAAGCATACATACATACAAAACATATATGAGTATACAAGAAGATCAAAATGATACCAATTGAAAGAGTTCAATGATACCAATGACATAACAATAAGTCAAGTGTATACATCATATTATCTACCACCCAATCATAATTCAAGTTTTAAAGATTTTCAATTTAGGGCATACATGAACATGATCTCCCATCCTACCGCCCTTGGATGGTAGGGGTTTTCAAAGATAGATTTGAAAATGTAGTTTTGTTTGAAAATCACTACCAAAATGAAGAACACCGCAACTAGTTAAATGGAAAACTTGTTAACTAGCACGAAATCCTTCAAGCAAGGAACAAAACAAAATGAAATTCACATGATAATCATCACTCTAACCAATAAAGCATAACTCATGAGGAAAAAACATGAGCAATTGATATCAGTGTACAAATAATATGTGAAGATCATAATCATGAAAAATATTTCATTAAGCTCAATTATTCCTTAAAACATACTTCCATCAAAAACATGAAAAATCATATAAAACTCCTTATTTAATCTTCAAGGCATATGTATGTCTAATACAAGCTAAAATATACATACATATCCAAAACTCAACGAGTCCACTAAATGAATATTCATGAAGGCACGTGGCTCAAAAAGATGTATATGTATAAGATTAGTTTGAACTAGATGGACATATACATGAAGTTAAACATAAATACATGAAACATGAAAAAACTAAATTTTCATCACAAAAATTTCATGTCAAGGTATATGTATGAATTGTCAAACATGAAGATATCATACATATCCCTAAACACATTGAGTCCAAATATAGATTTGCATGAAGGGCAAATGACTCAAGGGGTATACATGTATATCTAAAGTTGGCAATACAAACATATACATGAAGTGAAACACACAATCATAAAACAAATTCAAAAAAGGAATACAAGTTAAAAGTATGAATCATCAAAACTAGACTATACTAGCACATCTAAGGTTCAAATAAGCAATCAAGCTCAACATATATAGATTTATTTGTAGCCCACTCTATGTACAAGTATATAACTAGTCTTAATGAAAACAAACATCTAAACAATATTCAAAACATGAAGCATCAAAACAAATATAAAAGTCATCATGATAAAACTAAAACATGATTATTATGTAAATTCACATGTATTAGATTCATGATGTACATTATAGCTTAAACAAAAGTGAGAACACTAAATATGGTTCATATAAGCATATGTGTCTCAATACTATACATGTATGTCAAGGATCTAATAAACATGGAATGAACATACTAATCCATAGACATCAAAAAATGCTATAAACATTAAAACATGGAAAGCATGTAAACAATAAATGGGAGTAAAGAATTGTTA